>LUCH01002038.1:86154-97991 GCA_013368495.1 Paragonimus heterotremus
ACTAAACAGTCCGACTCGTATGGAAGAAGTGGCTTACCTAACCCGAAGGCACATGGACTAACGCACTGACGTTTGAATGTGGTTACTGCTACGTGCAGTAGATACATCTAAAACTACATAAAGCTTCTGAATTGTACCTAAAGTATTTCGACTAAACTGAACAATACGTAGGCGGTCACGATCAACCGTTGGGCGATCGGAATACTCTTTCTGTGCGGGATACCTTCTCCAACAACTGTCCCCCTTATTCGGGAGACGGCAACATCGAAGCTGTAAGAATTGTTCCGATGTACACTCACAAGAACGTGCCTCATTATCTAAACAATCCAACGCAGCAAGTCGTACAACCCTTTGAGGGCAACTTCTTTTTGCCTGACTTTTTTCCTTTGGTCTTTCTGACATGATTGTACCTGTTGGGGTCGAAGCCCATCAATATAGTTCTCCGAATCGATGCAATACACAGGCCTAATCACCACATCAGGGTAGCAGAATAGGTCATCCAAGTGCTGTTCATCGTTGACCGGTAAGGCCTAATGAGGAAACATGGGCAATAGTGAAGCACCATTTTGCAGTACATTAGAGTCAATCGTATAAACATGCGCCACGGTTGTCAATCAATCGAAAACCAAAATGCAAGAAACTAACGAATGCATCCAGCACTGTGTATACAAACTCAGTGCCCAAGTCAGGCCAGACGGTTTCGGCGCGTATAGCATTCGATCGATCAGGCGTTCCAGTCGACTCAGCACAGTTGCGATTACTTTAGCGACAGAAACCGGAGTTGAGTTCGGACAAGCGCGGTTGAGAACTTCTTGTAGACAAATAGTTGGCAGCGCATTGGAGACATTGATGCCCAGAGCTGAAATTGTGTGAAGAAAACGGAAAATTTACAAATGGAGGGAGGAGTGAGCGACTCTCAATAAACTCAGATAATTACAACAGTAGTGTTGAAACAATTGGTGTGTAGTGGAACGACAAATCTGGCTGACCAAATGCTGCATGTCAGTAAGTACGATTAAAGCATCATAACTGAGCGTTGAGACGAAAATACAGCATGCTAACGGAACCCAATAATTTGAATAAGACAGTCAGAAGACACAAATTATGATGTGATTTCATTTCGCACACTCTCGTCAGTAGTAAACGTGTGACTAGTATGAAAACAAAACCAACAAGACTTAAATGAAACGATTAAAAATACAGGTCGGGCTGGATCGTGACTGGTACTCACGGCTAAACCCACGGTAAACAAAGGTTGACAGTCAGTTGTTTTTGTGCACATAAAATCGGTAAGACACAAACATACTACTTATTAGCTTCATGTGACGAATCAATAGAATGACACCTCCGAGTTACGTTGAACGCCACTTCCATCAATCAAATGGGTTTACAACACCCTTTACAAGCTATGTCTTTCAACAGAAACAAGTTCTTCGTCGCACCAACCTAATTCCAGTGAAACACAGACCATTCGGTTGGACGCGCATTTGGCTCTCTGAGCAAAAAACAAGCCATACCATACCAGACCACAACATCCGCTGATTCACTCCTTTGTTAGCTGTCACTTTTTCCCCTAGGTGAGCCTGTTCCGCAGCATGAAATCCTTAAGTGCATAATCGCAACAACTTTTATCGCATCTGTTAATCTAACTCCCCAAATTACGGCTTCCGCTTTGTGGATTGTTGTTTCCAAAATGGAAAAACAGTTAATAGCCGAACAACCAATTGCTCGTTTTGCAGATTTTGTATCACCAAAAACATGAAAACTAGAGTTGTAAACCATCAGTTCACAAAATTACGTATCTATGCTGTTACGTCCTTTACGACTGAGACATAAGTACTAAATTGCCTGGTAGTCTTTCCAAGGTAAACCACTTTAGTAGGTACACTTCCTGCGGATATTCTTTGCAGAGTGAGCATTATACTTTCAATATTCACAAAGAATTTGGAGTTGAAATCTATCCGTTAGTCTGAAACACCATCAACAACAGAATGTGTAGGTGGAATCCAGTTCATATGGAAAGAAATACCACATCTTTAAAAGAATTTTTCTAGTTCTTCACAAAGGCAAACTAAATTTGTGCAATTAGGTTATGGCAGCTACTTTTCCGGAGAAGGGTAGAGTGAGTTTGACTAGAACGCGCGATTTAGTGTCCACGACCAACTATGAGAGAGGTTGTTATGAGTTAGCCAAGAGCACGTACACAAGAGAGGCACTGACAAATTCAGATGGGAAAATAACTGGTCACTACTTTCCAAATGAGCACGAACAGAAAATTATCAAAACTGTACACAGATCGTCAACCAAAGTTGCAACTAGATGATCTAAAAGGTGGACTAACAAGTTCATTCTTCGGATACTGATCAGTTAACATCATAGACAACAATACATCAGTGGTTCTCACTGATACTTAACTGCCACAGGAAATGACTCACAAGAAGAGTTCTGTTCCGAAATGAGGAAGTCGAAACAGCCAGCTATGACACAGATGGCACTTGGTGAACTCATGGCTGACAGACGAATTTGTTTTAAATCATGGACACTGACGTACAGTGATAATATGATATACGCCACCTGGTTTAAAAGAGGATTCAACTACTCCATACATTGCCAGATAGCTCGTTGTTTCAAAGGGGAATCGTCACGTATGAACAACTTCAACGAACAACCAGCTGTAATGAACCTTTCGTAGAAATGGCGTCCGAGATGTACACAACTCCGGTACCACATACGATTAAAATCTATCATTGTACAGCTTCTCTATGATGTATGCTACATGGTTGTATACATCAGGCAATAAACACTTAAGTACACTAGGTGCACATCATGCACTATGGCATGCGGCTGCATGTGCATGCCCAGAGCGGTCCAGTCACAACGTTTGCCAGTTGACCATAGATGCATAACTATCTGAGTGAGTGAAACTTCTGGTAGCTCACGGTACAGCAAAAAAGTAAACCGTTGAGAGTAGGACTCAGTTTCGATGGGTCCCAGCAATGGTGAAAAGGTATACTTAAATGCGCCTTACATCCAGGGCTCACGTTCGAAAGACGTCTGTAGACAAATTAGTAAAAAAAAACATTCGGATAAACACAAGCTACACCTGGCACGCTTAAGAATCACGTCATAGTAGGGTCGGGCAGATCAGTTCCACCCAGTACTGAAGATAAGAAGCAGCAAACTTCAGCAACGATATGAAAGTAACCATGAAAACTAGGCAAAATTAGTTTTGATTGCTGCTCTCGGGGAGTATGAAATGTGTTACTGCCTTAACAAAAAGGCGCACATGCAGTCATTCTGCCTGGCGAAATGAGGCAAACAAAAAAACAGACATTACGCTGTCGCTGGAAATTGACGAGCCTAACCGAGGATAAAGCTGACGAAGTCAATTGGTGAACAGAACAACGTTGCGACAACCTATTGAGGTTTATCGCCTCAATGTAACAAACCACTAGAACGAATCTAACTGCAACCTCAATCGTACACATCGAAACTGATGACGTAAATACGCTTTGGAACATCAACATTTTCTAGTCTGAATTGGATAAATTGGACAGTTTGTTGACAACATCGTTCCAAAAAATAAGTTCTGGGAGGAGGATCGTCCCTTTCCAGAATGCAATGAATCATTAAAGGTCCAAAATGTGGACAGACATACAATTGACGGATAGGAAGAAGATTCGAAAATACCGATGAAAAACTGTGCTGAAATCGAAAATGAACAAGATCAAGGAGTTTATCAGTCGGGAGACAAGCGACCCATTAGAGTTCACCTCGCATGAGTGCACACATCCGTGCAAATAGTGGCAAATGGATGCTGTAACGAACATTTTTCAAGCAAATCTTCGAATGACATTTGAAGAAGTCTATCCGGCCTGAAGTATAAGCTAAATACGTGTGCGCTAATTGATTTTATCATTCTACATCGCAATGACCACTTCATTTTGGTTTATAAACTCGCAGATGAAACGTCACGAAATGCACTCGACAGACACTGCAAAAAATCGATTCTAGCTTCATTATTCAAAGTTGTTAACGGAAAAAAATACTACACTTTATAGGATGAAAGAACTGCTCGGTTTCTTATGTGTACACAATTCGAGTGAATAAACCAAAGTGTGTTTACTTGTTGGCGACCCGTTACCGAAGTCATCATAAATTTAGTGAATAAATACAATCACACAGGACACTTAAACTCGTTGCAGACTGGAATTCCGATTCATAAACGCGAATACATGAGAACAAGTGAACTGGACAGTACAGACCTTGAATGATTGAACGATATTTCCTTACAAGAAGACTAAAAACATCGCCTAAGATCAAAAAACAGATAGCGTACATTCCGGTTTCACTTGATATGAAACAAAAATTAGCAGTGACAAAAAGGATAAAGCGTCATGATTGCCACTGAACGTCTACAAGTGTACATGTGGGAAGTGCTAGAAACAAGATGCGATCTGACGTATCAAAGCAATCGCTTATCGTTCAGGCCGGTCTAGTTAAGCTTGATTTGACCAGAGATCGGATGTTTCTTGACGTACGAAATTCAAATACGTCGGAATAACTTCTTATGGTTCGAGATTTATGTGGAACTGTAGACAACTACGTGAAGGAACCTGACACAAGTAGGTGAATATGGATGAACAGAATAACATGATACGTTTTCATAAGTATGCGGGTAGTCCACTTTTTAATTTTTGCGGTAGGATTCACGTTGGAATCGAGAGCAAAGGCTCAGCTTCTGGAACCACGTCCTCAAAATGTAGGAGGGGGGGGGCAATTGTCTTGTCGCAGAATGTCCACGGTGAACGCAGCCAAGAACGAATGTAACAGGCGTCAGATAGTTATTGATGAATTCTAGAATTGCCGACGAATGTAAACGTTCCCTCGACAGTGAACGGTCAGTAAATATTAGCCTGTCCAGATACATTCCGAGCGTGCACATAAATCCATCATGTACCGTACTGTAAACTTGAGATGGGACTCAGACGTCATTAGTCAAGCCCAGATTACGGTTTCAACCACCGGAGACAGAGGGGAGTACACGACTGACCTCTTTGTGATGGAACGTAACTTAACGTCTGTCCTTGGAATGGCCGTCACTCAAGATACGTAGGTTGTTACTTTAAGTCACAATGATTTTGTTCACATGCTTGAAGAATCTGAAACCTTCAAACGGGGTGCTGTGGTAGTTGATTCATAGTTGGGTTGAATGCCGGGAACCGTCGGTAAGCCGGGTGCGATACAAGTTTTCTTACCTGGAACGAGTATTCCCGTTGTCATAAATCAAGAATTTAGAAGCGAGGCAGTTAGAACTTGGTACGTTCACTTGGGGCATCAAGCCCCTCCTGTACGTTTCGGAGGACATTGCAGTTATTTGTTTACCTACTGATCTTGCCATAAGTAGTTTGCGCAGTGGTACATAAATGATAAACTGGCGGGAGCCCAGCAGATAGTCGACCAATTACCAGAAAATATTTGAAAAGCGACAAGTATTAAACCACAAACGAGAAATCATAATGACACGCTGTCACAACCTGTGTGGAAATATGAAAGCAGGACACAAAGCATGGGAACACACCGGCTGCTGTCACCCAGTCGGGAACTAAAACATCAGCAGCCAAACGATCAGAAACACAATCTAGTGTGTGTGGAAGACCAACAATGACGTGGACAAGCACAATCTGACAAGTGGGTAAAAACGCAGAAACTTTCGGTAAGTATATAGACCCGACCGCAACATTGAGTAGACCAACCTGCCTATGAGGAAAATGGCCTGCTTTGGATTGCAACGTGGGCACTCAGAAATCTTCTCATGTTCATTTTCATTTTCCTATCTCTGACCTATAAAAGAGCGGTTGTAGATATTATGCTCCCTTCTACAATATGGATCCTCAAGTCACCAATCACGTTTGAATTTGACCTCTAATGAACCCGGATGTGTTCGAGTATCAGTGTACGTTTCAATATATCTCTCCGGAACAAGTCAAAACACAACGGAAACAATCACGGTGTTCCGGGCAGATCGTAAGCTGCAAATTATAGTACTTTAGTGTCAGCATTTTGGTAGAGAAATGTTGGAAGACAAGAGAACATATAAGCAGGAATATGGCAAACAATTTAGAATGGCATGTTAGAGAACTTCCCATCCACTTTACAATGATTGCCAATAGTATCAACCGGATGAAAATATACGCACAACATGTCACACGGCATGAGAACAGAAAAATGAACATGTGCTGCATGACAGGATATGGACACTACTTCAGAGGATGAACTTTTAGGATCCGTTAGGGCTCAGTCAGTGACCAATAAAGATTTATACCCCAGAAAGCCATGTATATTCGGTGAGGTAAGACCCCAGTGTGGTGAGGTAACACGTGTCATGTCCTACAATATATACCCCCCACTGTCCATATCAAGCAGACACTTGCATCCATATTAAATGTACAGTGTCGATCCATTGCAACTTGAGCCCAGGTTAAGATGGGAAAGAAATAACCTATATAAGGTCGACCACTCACTTCAGAGTACAGATCATACAGCAAAATGATCTTGAACTCAAACTGTACAAAAAAAATTTGTTGTTTTGCTATAAAATAGAAAATCACCACCACTTGTTAGCCTACCGACAAAAGCAGCGATATACTCATGGAGAACACTTCATCAATCTAACAATATATCATAGACTGAAACTTACCGATTAAAAAGTGGACACAATTAGGGTCTGTCATGGTGCACCGCGTCAAAATACCACCTAGCTTCCCGGCAACAGGACTAATGTGAATGTCAGATGATTCAGAGCGACTGAAATAGGCTGGATCTTCAACCACGTGTACATCGTTTGGCCACTTCAAACGGACTTGCGGACCAGTATGTGTAAAGTTCTGTATAAACAGATACACAGTCGGTGAGACCATTCCATTTTAACATTCATAACGGCCACGAGAGTGACGATATTACTGTATGTCAAGTCATCGTGCAACTCAATAGTGACCTGCTGAGATATTCTGAAAGAAAAGATTTATCAAGCGGAAGAAAAACAAAAACTAGATAGGACAAGCGCAAATAAAAAAACTATGAGTATTCAAGACAAAGGCACGCCATTGACTGGGGAAGAAAAGTGGTCTGCACAAAGATGAGCCTTCTAGCCTTAGTCTTAAATACGAATAAACACAGACGATGGCAGCCGAGTAAAGATAGGCTTGTCAAACCGGTTGACATCAAAGGACGCTTGGGCTTATCTGCCAATACAAGTAGCTAGTACGGACCCACGAATAGTTTGAAACGCACGACATGCATCCAACGTCAATTCGAAGGGATGAAACTGAGGATTTGAATGGTTGTGACACTAAACTCGTGATGATTAGAAGATTAAAATGAACAAAACATGGTACCAGCCTTTCGCAAATCTAAGTGACAACGTGTTTTTCTTGAATGACCTGAAAAAGTAGTGTAATTGATGTGCAACTTGTTCATAACCCGCTAGTAGGGATAGAGGAAATTCGACCTGGATAGCCAATCTCAGATGGCTGCGGCCACATGGACCAGAAATAGTGTATCTTCGAATACTGTAAATTCGAAGATGCTCACCCACAAAACAACAACTGGCGTGACAATGAGCATCTTGATGTATTGTAAAAAAATTGTTATAGAACTTTGAAATCCTTGAGAGAAACAGATGGCCATCGATAAGGTCCACGATTAAGGAGTATTAACACGTGGTTAATTAACCATATCCAATTAAATATTGTGAAATTTGTTCATATGCTATTAGTGTGGAAGAACACCGTTGGTCTCAGCCACGATTCACATGAATAACATTTATGACGAGACAATCAACATAATTCTTGTGTAATTTGTTCACTCCTCGATTGTGTAGTGGATCAATGTTTTGGCTCAAACAAGGAAGAGTCGACAATTCAAGTCCTGATTAAACTTCCTCCGCCTGGTTGGTTCTACCGAACTGACGAGACCAACTGGCTGAAGACGATTAACACGAAATATTGCACATCCCCGATCGGTTCACAAGCTGTTTACTCCTGCCATTCCACCCGCTGCGTACCGCCACCGTATTTACCAGTTATTCAATTGACCACGACTGTGTATACAGTAAGTGGCCATCAGACGGTTGCAGACACGGGGTATATTAGTTCACGTACGAGCTGTTCAAACCTAGACGAAGTTAGTCGCAGTGGCCAATGCTTGAATCCTCGATAGCGTGATTGGAGTAGTCGGGGGTCACAACCGCTGAGTCACAGTGAGATCGTCCGATATAAACGCATCATCTGTGATTGATAAACACGTGGCTAAGCAGGAGAGATCGTTCACTTTAAGTACTAATAATCAGAGGTTGACCGTTATAACTGTTACATAGTGAAAGGCAACAAGAACGTTTGTTTTCGACTGTGGCAAACTGGACTATCTCGTTTGTTGGATTCAACATTCGCATCAGGATCCTCACCTTTAGCTAGACTGATAAGAGAAAAAGAGAACAAAGGATGAAATCGAACAAAAGAAAATATTTCCGTCAGCCACAGTAACTGGTAATGTGAAACCAAGTGGCTAAAAATGAGTTGCACTACATGACTCATAAGGATAAAAGGCATTGGTGCATTCAAGGCGAGCACAGAAGAAGTTAGACAGCTTGCAACATTACAAAAGAACTCCTCTATGAAGAATGTAGGCAAAGAGAACGTGAGGGACGACCGACCCTAGGTCTATAATTCCAAAAATACATCAACCGTCGACTGAGAAAAAGTTTGTCGATGCTCCAGCGCAGTCGGAAAAGTAATATAGGCCCAACACACAGGCAACTATGTCGGAAACCAAAGTTCTAATCGCATTTTGTCCTATCCGTATTTAACACCAAAATGTGGCAAAACAACGGACAAACAGAACTCATTAGCCAATCGGAAACACATCAAAGTCAATGGATGTCGCTCGATCTGAAACACGGTGGTTCTTACAAAAAGTATTCAATAAACTCACTCTACTTTAGTGGCACCTGAAACAAGGGAGTTGTGCAAACCAAGGCAACGAAAGCAAACTACTGTCATTTGCCGAAAACTAACCAGCAGAAACTCTTCGTCTGTGTCCAGTCCAGACTGAAGATTGCAAAGAACACCAAGGCGTTCACAAACGAGCTGCTTAAAAGCAAGAACGACGCTCAATGCAACCAGATGTTGCATACATGTGACGTACTGCATGAATGAAGTCTGAACATCAGCTTCGACAGCCTCTGGTTTGGTGAGTGTGAGGTGAAAAGTGAAGGCAGCTTGACCAGGCGGAGTTATCCATCGATTTCCTCCTCTACCTAACAGAAACAGCGAAGACAGGAAGAAGTATTTAACTCCGGTTGTATACTGACATAGGCTTTTGGTAAATGCATAAACTGCATAGTTCTATGAAGATGATGAACGGCCGACAAACGAACAAGCAAATGGGTGTAGTGGACAAGATATACTAGTTCTATTGCGACTAAATGAAGTTGATGAGTCTTATACTTGAAAACACACCTACAATACGAACGTGTACTACGGGAACGGGCTATCGTTGATCCTGACACTAGTCCACGAAAAAAGCAAATTACTAGACGAGTACAGATATATGAAGGAAATTAGGCAAACATGCGATTTAGTGAAAACATTCGAACCTTATGGATATACGTTAGTCATTAACAGCGATGCACTGCCATGTCAGACAACGTTTACAATGAGTGACGCGTATTGTCACGCAGTCCACAACTTGTCGAGCTATACCTTCCAACACTGTTTAGTGGTCAAGGCTTTTACAGCCCGCAACCACATCATCGTCTGACTAACCTGCAGTTTCTTCCAATCGTCAGCTGCTGCAGTGAATACTTTGCTGCGAACTTGCACGTTCCCTAAATACACGCCGATGGGCTGGTGCGCTGCTCAGACATGTTGGAGCCTTTTGAACTATGGGAAGTAAATTGCGACAACTGTTCTTGGACTTCGCTAACGGTCATATTAACAGTGAGGAACAGTCCCCTAAAAACCCATCATTCAAGATTGGCATGTAAGACGGACATAACTCATATGAACCACAGCGAAATGAGAACGAAAACACCCAGTAACTTCAGATAGTTCTCATAAATGAATGTCATCGACATATCCTAGCTTAACAGCAGACCCCATAACTGCGTGTTTAAATACCACGAATATTAACTGTTTACTGTTAGCACCCTAAAGTTTCTTCATACTAATGAACGGGAGGCTTGGGATCAAATTAAATCACCGGGACCAAAAATCCTAGAACTATAAGTGCAACAGACTCAGCAATGTTGATTTACATTGTCCCATCCACTATGTGGCGTCTCGACAAGTGAATTGTACCCCACCCAAAACTGCGATACTGTCTCATATCAAACTTCCTAAGCTGTATTCCTCTGCGTTTCTCGTAATGCAAAACGGGCTTTAAATGAGTCAAAACCAAAGACGATCGATGGGGGAACGGTGATCAGACGATAATCAGTGTAGCTAAATAACGGTGTGTCTGTGTAAACCAAACACATCGAAAAACGGAGGCCGCGTTCAACTTGGGAATATCATTGCCCATTTTGAAATGAAAAGTGTCCGAATAATCATGACACAGGGTAACTTTCTCTCAGTAGTTGAAAAAAATCATGCTTCAACCTATGTGAATTTTGTAGGTACGGGGTGTACAAAAGTAACCTTTCATCAGTATAAATAAACGAGATATGCGGCAAGTATTGGTAGCCCTATAATTAAGAAGTGCAGTATGAAACCGAGAAGTTGGTTAGCTTGTAGATCCTTGACGAGATTGCCGGTCACAAATGATGTGCAAACGTGTGATGAAGACGAGTTCTACAAACGATGCGCCACAAGCGCACACATTAAACCTGGGTATTTTCTCATTCATTTGGTAAGGAATTAGAAAACCACCGATTTTTAGCAAATAGGAATATGATAAATCAACAAATGTAATGAATGTAAACAATCCGAATATAACATCGCACAGTCCAACGCGATTCAGACTTAACATCAACGTTCTCAGATTCGTGTGGTATAGCAGGTATAAGGGTATGAGAAATGCGTTACAACGCTGGACCATAGTAATGTTAATGCCAACTTTGTGCATACACTTAATAAAGAGATATTTTACATGAAATAAACCATAGGGATGACAAACGTGTCACAATATGAAAGAGTAATGTGTAAGGTGAAGGAAGAAAATACGGAGGGGTAAAGAAGGAAAAGCTACAGCGATACACATAGAGACGCGCAAAATGAGCGCCATTGGCTTTTATACTCGGTCGTATCAGACAGCCTTCTCAACCAAAGATGTTCAGTGTCCTTCAGAACTTAGGCAGGAAGCCGGAAGTGCCACAATGAAACAACCATCGAATTGAGTGCCCTCATACTCCGAACCCAAGTCATGTGCTGACTATCAGGCTGCTGCTTTCAACCTAATCCAACACTCGCAAATAAGGCACGGTGCGGCAGGCGATTAGTTGGCATTTGTAAAATGTGATCAAGTCAATGAAGCCTATGAGACGAGATCAATATGCTTAAGGGTCGACAGAATTTGATCGTTTCGAAAACATGCCGACGAACTTCGCCATTGTTGGCACGGTGCTTCCATCACACATCGCTGATGCCTCAGAGACATCGATGGTCAAAAACGGATATTCTATGAATATCCTCACCGCGAATGAACCAAGTTTCGGAGCCGTACAATACGACTGCCATAACAGGGGAACTGTACACTAGGATTTTCAAAAAAAAACCCTGAGATCATGCCGATGCCACAGATGGCGTAAGTTGGCAAATGCCATCCGAAACTTTGATATG
>LUCH01002039.1:0-89495 GCA_013368495.1 Paragonimus heterotremus
AACAGCTTATAAAAAGGTTCTGCCAGACTAGCGAGGTTCTGCCAGACTAGGGGATCCTCAACCGAAGCGCGGTAAGCTGTCGCCCACCAGCGCAAGAAACTGGACTATCAGGCTGCTAGCCGCCACGTCCTGTGAACTGAACTGAACAACTCCTAGAAACTCAGCAGACGATCTGAACAGTAAGGCTGTCCCAGTGGCCCGAGGAAGATTCGAGGACAAAGCTTGTAAAGCTACTCGGCATGTCACTTTCGGCCGTCACCATTCGCTGCTATGAAGAGCTGTTCCATGAAACATTTTCTATATAAATGTGTGAGATTCAAATTGCCGCAGAGTCGTTAACATTCAAGTGGATACAGACCATGATTTTCTAGTGGAGACTCGTACGGAACATGCTGCAAGTAAATCACGTGAATTGTTTTCTAAAAGTCGCAACTGTTTTAAAAGGACAAGCGAAGTTGTCGAACCGTGTTATTTTTAAAAGAAACGCCAATGTGTACAGAAGTGATTTCAAGCAGGCTTTCTTGTTTTACTGCATCAATAAACTTTATTGACCTTCGTGTGTGAAATGCGCGTATTTGACACTCGTTGAGGCTCCACATGAACGATTCTTCGATTTATTCTAATGTGACTGCATTGACGTCACGTTCTTATACAAATGTAACATTGGAAGAAAATCCTTTGGCTGTGCTGGAGTATTCACGTGTTTTAGGCATTTTATCCTCCGTTTACACTCAGGCGATTGCTGGACTATGCGCCCTTTTCGCTTGTTGCATTACTTTTCATCATGTAAGCCCGAAGTATTTTTGACTTGATTGCTGGTGCAGATGTTCGTTCATTTGAAAAATTACACGTGTTGTGCCGAACAGAGATATATAATAAGGATTCTGGTGATTGTTCCTGCATTCGCTCTTTACTCGTTCACCAGTGTGATGCTGGCAGTTCATGCACGTATGCATAGCGTGTTTATTGAACCTATTCATGACATTGCTGAAGGTTCGTCCAAGTATTTCCCTGTTCACAAGACTCTTAAGCTGTGGCAATTTACTGCTTCCTTGCTTTGTGTTATCAATATCTCGGTGGAGAAGGCAGTATTATGTTGGAATTAAACGGAAAAACTATAAAGTATTTCTGCTTCCTGCCCGTAATTACAAGTTGCTTTCAGACCAAGTCTTGTGTATGGAACTTGCTGCTTCTCCGGAAAACCCTATACGATATTATTTCTCCGATTCTGCAAAGTTGTAAGTTTGATTTTGTGTTGCATTATTGAGTAATTCTCACCCCTTTTAACTCATGTCACTTTTCCTGCTCTTCCATCGCAGCTATATTGTTCTATATGCGTATGTATAACATCGCACGTTAGCGTGAGTCAGCTCACCATCTGAACGCAGCTTTGTCAGAATTTAGGTGTTTTTGATGCCTCAACACATGGCAACAAGTGATGTCATCAACCCGCGTCTCCTGTCAATATGTTCATATTTATAACTTCGAAATAAGGCAGATAATAGCACTTGTGCATGCAAAATGAGTTTATGCCTTCAATTTTGTGCATGCCACTTGCTCATTTGCTCATCCGTGATGTTGCTCTGTTTGTCTGTTAGCATTCAAGGTCTCGAAAGTCACAGTTCAAACTGGTGCACAATTATACTCAGGAGTTTGTTACAGTTTGGCGCTACTCTTTGTCATAGCTTGGCTGTGATTGCGCCAATCACATCTTTGCTTACAACTTGCCACGTTTAAAAAGCTGCCGTTGTTTTCGGCCTGATTGAGTTTACTTTTTAGAATCTCTTCTACGCCTTTTTGTTTATATTACACAGTGGTGTACGCCAGATGCATAATCATTTCTTTGAAACATTATGTTGACATCTCATTTTTGTACGCATCGAAAGACTGTTTGGCGAGTTCCTCCGAAGTACCATAAGCGTAGTCTCCGGTGTTCATCTATCCGAAACATATAGTTATATCCTCGCCCTTGGTGTCATGTTATTGTTTCTGAGAAACCGGCGATCGTCGTTAGACATTCTCTGAATATTATCTCTATGAATTGACCTGGCTTTGCATGAAATTATAATAGGCGGATAGATTCACTCACGCACATCAGGCCCACGCACGGTCTGGTGAATTTGTTGTTTATTACCACGTAACTGCTGCTTCGAGGAGTAGGCCTTTTGACCAGCTGGCTTGCTCGATAACACCTTGTTCAGTATCATTTGAATGCCTTCAGAAAAGTAGTCAAACAAATCCGCTAGCATACCGAATGTCGCTCAAATGTCTGCTATGGGAAACCAAACAGGGTGCCCGTTAAATTCCACTAATGCACCTTACAGAATATTGTTCAAAACAAAAGTGAACAACAAGGGGGAGAGTGTGTACTCCTGGGGAACGTGTGACGTAGTGGTGAACCAGCGAGATAGTTTTCCAGAGCCTCTCATCTCACTTGAAGAGAGAACTTGATACGACCTTAACATAATCACTTTTTACCCCGGAATTCTTTTTGTAGGAAGGCAGCTTCAGAAAATGTTGTGAACAACTAAATCCATCTTAGCCTCTAAGTCTAGATACACAACGATCTTTGGCTGCCTAAAGGTGTGTAGACGCCGCGGGGTTCATCACAGGGTAACACTGTGATTAGTCTACACTTGATCAAGTGGAAATACCGTTTTTTGTTGTTTATCCCGTTTTCTCTAACCTTATTAATTCGACGAGATAGCAGATCGCCCGAAAAGATATAATCAGTTCTGATATCAATCTGTAGTCTCAATCTTCGAAAAGGAATGAGTCAGGAGATCTAGTCGAGGAGCCTTGTCACACTTAAACACATAGCGCTTCAGGGCTGCTTCTGCTTCCTACCGAGGACCGTCGGAGATATGATAGTTGACCACTCGTTTCTTGTCGTCCACATATGATCAGGTTAAAGTCAGCTGAACCGCTTCAGAAAATACATAAATTACCTGCCAAGTCGATGTATTCGGATGCTGATGAACGAACCATAATTTCGAAATATGGTCTCGTTGACACCAATTCGATAGCCCACACACCCGTTACTCAACCGGAGTAGCAGTCTGCTTATCTCAAACAAAAGGCTCATTCCACCTTTTTCGATAATGCGAACAGATAATGTTCACGATATTTACGCAGTCCATTGATCAATCTGCACTTAAGCTGTCGATGGTTGTTACCGTGTTCAGAGCCATGCAGAGTCAAGCGATTCTTGTTCATATTGTTCGGCAACGTGAGAAATCCAATTCTGTTGCAGCTGCATGGCTGTTTTCGAACATTTTTCTTCGCACTACTCTCATGGCAGATGAGATGTGTCCACAGTTCGTTAATTTTTCTCACCTGATTTGATCTAGACGATTTGTTCGTTATTGCATCCTGCCAAAGGATGCTCCAAGGTGCACAACAGTTTGCGACGCAATCGCGTCATCTAAAACTGACCGCAGCATGATCGATTTGTTATCGAGACCGAGGTTCCGTCACAGCGAGTCTGGACCTTGACACAGTGTGACGACTTACGCATCTGGATGACCTATTGGGCCAAACTGGATGATGTGACAATCACATCGACAGGGTCAATTATATAAAGTATGCCAAAATAGGTGGAGATCTGCTGGTTCTCCAGACTGAGGATTGGAAGGAGGTCCACAACTTTTTCTGGAAAACGCACTAGTCCAAATACATCACTACCCACCCACTGCTTTGCAGTACAGGCTTCTGAACTAAATGGATTTGGTTGAGAACCGTAGTCGTTCTCCTGTCTAGGTCTGGACTTCCTGGCATTATCTCAGCCCACACACAATCATGAATATCAACAACACTAGTAATTCCATACTGCGTTAGCCGTCTCGCAGTATAAACCGGGTCGCCCTATCTGCTGCATACAGCAGGGTGGATAGACGAAAACATTCTACTGTTCACCCTTCACATGATGTCCTATCAAATTTAGCTCTCAGACCACTCCCGACTTTCATTTCTGGCGATTACTCTGCGGGTCCCACAATAGATATAGCTAATCATAATAACGCTGTACCCGTAAGTTCCGTCTATTATCATCCAGCCTCGGGCCTTCCTCGTCCCCTGATTAGACGTAGAATGCGAATCAATATAGGTGTTCTGGACGCTCGTATTCCGAAACGGATAGGTCAACAAGCCTTTATTTTACGGAGGGTGCACTTTTTGAATTATGTTATCTACTGCATTTCAGAGAACATAATGCAGGACAATAATCAACGTGTCGAACTCATAGCGCTCGCTTTTTTACCCGATACTGGTTATACACTTCGGGTGAGTCCGCAGTCATCGATACCGGCCAGGCTGGAGTGAGTATAGCTTACTCCTCGATAGCCACTGCCCTATTGGTAGAATGGATTCACGTTAAGAATGGACTTTCTGCCGTTCGCTTAATAGGCTGTGTTAAGGTTATTTCTACACAACAAACCGTCAGGAATCTTTTCATCGTGTTTGCTTATGCTCTGGCTGACTGCAGTGACGTCGGTAGCAAGGACACCTGTTACTCGGATATGTCGTCTCTTCCTAGGCATCTCTCCCTCTCGTCTGGTGCACCGATTCCAGCCGAAAGTATGAACGTTCGGATCGGCCACCGCACTGAGGTCAAGTCTCGTTTAGGTGACGTGTTTGGGATAGCATCACATTGCTCGGTTAGTGGCGGGTGGCTGTTGCAACTGTCTGATGAGCATAAGCTGTTTTTAGCCAGCAGTAGATTGTGACATGGTGCGCATCATTATTATACTTGGCGCCACCCCTTCTCCGAATCAGACATAGTCGCAGATGGACCACATAGATGTAGCTGCTAGTTATAGGTGGCGGGGCTTCATTTAGGGATGTGGTTCAAATTGGAACACATACTTAGATTCGGATCATGCGTTGGTACGTTGTTGCTTTGTTCTTACTTTTGCTGAGTGTTGTAACTCGATATACGGCTTACGAGCGTGTAAACGGAAACGGAATAACGATCAATGAAACGGCGGATATTAGCACGACGAATAACAGTCATGGACAACGAGTACGGACTATACGCGGTCAGTTCTTCTCTTCCCATACAACCGATCCACTCAAAGCTACCGCATGAACGCAGAGAAGAAGACTGGCTTTCGAACAGAGCTTCTTTATGTCGCTCAGTCCGAAGGTAACAAACCCGTTGGTATTTATAGGGTTTGTGACTAACAACACGCATGGTCAAATGGAATGGACCAGACAAAGTCTGGACAGTACAGTCCAGGCGTGTAGTCGGGATGACAACAACAGTTGTCACGAGGGCGTAGGTCGATTGTGAAGGCCTGAGCCGTGGACTACCATGACAAAGATAAGGGTCACTCACAAGTGAACTTTGTTACTTCTGGTCACAATGTTTTCGAGGAACTGGCAACTTCTCCGACACTGAGCGACCACCCTACCGACAGCAACGACTGGCTGTTAGGAAACTGGCTATGCCGTCAGTAAAGCGTAAGTACCAAACTAGCCCAAAAATCAGGCTTACCGGTTTTTACTCTGAACATCCTCATAGCTATTGGACCGAAATATCCCAGGCCATTCGTAAAGCAGGTACTGTGGCATACGACACGGGGTTTCGCGGGTTAAACAGGAATTGGATTTCAGAGAAATCCCCGGAGTTATTAGATCGCAGACGGAACATTTCTCTTGGCAGTTCTTATAGTAAGTTTGAAAGGGATATCCGTAGGAACTTGAAACGGCGCTTGATCGCCGATCGTGAGGCTTGGCTAATGAAGAAAATTATGGAAATGGAGACCGCTTTTTCTTCAGGGAACATCGACAGACGATTCAAGTATAACCGTGATACTGGTCCGAGGCGAGCACCGCCTGTCAGTGAAGTTATCAACACGGCAAATGGCAAACTCATTTATAATAAGTCGAGAAGTTTGGAGAACTGAGTGGTACACTTTGAGCGTCAATTTAGCTGGCCTCCTGCTTCTACCATGCTGTCGCCACAAACTTGAAATGTAGCACCCTGATCAATAGATATGGAACCACCCACCGAGATTGAGGTTCGCAATTGCATTTCGGCTCTCAAACGTGATAAAGCCGCTAATCCAGATGATCCCGTGCAGGTACTTTTAAAAAGTATAGGGAAGCCTTGACTCAGTTGTTTCAACTTATGTAGTTGGCGAAGACCATCCCTCCGTGCTGTGGTCACTCGATAATAGTTCTGCGCGAAGACGTGTTGATCAAATTTTCACTCTTCGCCAAATTCTGCAGTAGCGTGATGTATACCACCGGCTAACAGTTGTGTTTATCGACTATGAAGGTGCGTTCGATTCGGTTGGTTGATCTACACTCTTAGAGTCGCTTAAACTGATGTGTACTGACCAGTTATGTGAACATACTGTCGGTGTCTTATTCCCATACTTCAGCTGAAGTTTGAATCTACGTTTAACTGTTTGACGGTTTCGTCACAAGGAGCGGCGTACGTCAGAACTGTCCACCTTCACTATTTCGGTTTACCTTTGTCACATGCGAAATAATGGATGGCTACCTGTGGAACTCAGACGATACCGGCATGGATCTCTTACTTGACTGACTTATCCTGAGTAACGAAATTTGGAGACCAGTTTTGCAAGGTTGTACTGTGATTTCGTATGCCTTATCAGTTGTTCCATTTAACAGCAGTGAAAAGAAAAACGAATGTAGCTGGCAATCCTAGGCCACGCATGCATCAGTCTGTCACTGATCAAAACCAAGGCAGATGAAGGTTCAGGTTCAACAATTTCTACAAATAGATAATTGGATTGTTGCGCATGACAGACAGCGCCTCGAATGACTTAAGGATGGCGGGCTTGTGACAACACATCAATACACGGAAAGCGTTTGTCGGACCGACCACACGACTGGTCTCTAACACGTATCTGGCGATAGAGCGAGCTGGCTTACGATGTTTTGTGGGGTCTCATGGACTCAAGACACACATGTAGTGCGCGATATATTTGGAGACATGTTCTTTCATCCTGAGGCGCAAGAATCGATTGGTTGTGCTAATGTAAACGTCACCGCAACTGCAGGTGAACTGGTAAATACAGTGTGAAGTAGACTGCACTGGTATTCGCGTCTTAATTTGAGGATTTGTGAGTGACTTGGTGCGATTAAGCAAGCGCAGTGTAGCTGTGTTGAACGTTCGTCGGATGATCTGGTCAGTCGTCGCGTTAGAAACAACGTATTGTTATCTGCTTAATGTGCTTTTTTCGAAATAAACTGTGGATAAGGTGTTGTTTGACAGTTTGCAAGTAGAATGGACAACTGTAGACGCTATTTAGCGCTCTGCTGTTTTTTTTGAAGTACACTTTACAGTCTCATGTGCAAAATGTTTCCGTAAAGTTGCTGTGATTACACAGATTTAACTTGGCGTAGTAAAGTTAGGGAGGTTGTTGGAAGGTTTGTTTACCTAAGAAGTTGTTTCGACAGTCATTGACGTATGGAGAATGAACCGAATGTACGTGTCTCCATGGTTAAAACTGGTATTAAAGCGATATGTCCCTGAATTTTGAGGTTTGTGTAAATAATGCGACTATAAGGACTGTGCTACTTTACGGCTGCGGCAGTTGGCCTTTGAAAATGGAAAAAGCGAACCGTTTCTAAATATTTGACCATCGATGCCTGCGTTTAATTGCCCGCATCGGGTGCCACCAACAGGCTAGCAACGAAGGGATTAGGAATTGGGTATTCACTAATGATTGGAAGCTAGTCCTTTTGTTCACTCTTCAAATTTACACATACTTGATTGGTTGGGCCATTTATTGAGGATGCCAGCTAGTCGTATGCCACGTCATGCAATCTTTACGGATTTTGCGGCCGACTGGTGTATGGTGTAAGGTAGACAGATGATGACTTGGCGTAGAGAAATGAAGTCATTCATCAAGAGGTTGGCCAGTGTGGATTGGGTCCATCCACCGGGCTTGAAATTTTGCAACTCAGAGAATCGATAGCTGGAGACGTTGGGTGAGATGACGACTGATAGAGCTGAGTGGCGTGAGTGTTGTTGTTCGGTCAAGTTGTATGTAACACGAGGCAGTGAAAGCCGTAAGGAAACTGTCTTGCGTTTTTTCTTCTTGGTTGTATGATTGTTAAGCGTCAGTCTGTCCAGTGAATGTACTATTTTTAATGATGATGGTGTTGGTGATGTCTGAAATTTCAACGACGGCCTTCATTTGGTGTGGTGCTTCTTCCCGAGTCATAGGAACCATGAGAAACGCACGTTTTCAGGCTTTTTTTCTACCAATCTGAGCACGTGGTACTATAATAAAGACACCACTTGGCGGTTTTTTCTATGACGTAAGACGACCAAATTGAGCATTCATATTGTTGACTGATGTGATGAGGTCCGGACGTTTTGCTTGTTTGTGGAGGTGGATGTAAGCGTATTCTTAGAAGCATCTGAACAACTATACATTGGAGTTTTTAGGCTGTCTGATGAATATGCGTCGCTTTTCTCATCTAGTGAATCCGGCAGCTTGCAGAGATTGTTCATATGGATGTATTCAAGCAGATATTGTCTTTCTTTGGAAATCAGTTCTATTCACACCACATTTTGACATAATTCAGCTCCAACGTCCTCATTCGTCTGGAAGTGAGCCCAATTGAATAGCAGTGCCAGAATCTTAGATTCGCTTCTTGGGGACATAGCATACATCAAGCTTCATTTTTGGGAAGGTACCCGGAGAAGTGACCTGCTGATCTACTTGTTGGAAAGTGCGGATGTTAAAGTCTCCAACGTTCACCAGTTGTCTTGGCTTCGGAAATCACTTGTCACTTGGAGCTGCAGGAAAGACGAACAACTAGAGGACAGAACGATGAAATGTTAATGAATGAATACTGTCGTTGTCAGGAGAGCGGTGTATTCCGAAGTCCTAACCAGTATAACTCTCCATGCCTCTGCATACACTAAGCTGGTCACCATGTCAGTATAACGGGATAATTCAGATGGAATACATTCATCCATATTGCAGACGGTCTTTTCAAATGTTTTAGTTTGATATTTACTGTACTAGGAACATCGTATATGTTCCGCACAAAAAATGGTATCTGTTAATCTCAAATATTTCTCTAGTTTTTGATTAATTTTATGTAAGACGAAATAATGGGGTACTGACTGTGCCACTCATAAAAAGGTCGTCAGCCAGGACTATGTTGTTTAATGTTTTTCACGAACCACATATTCTGTTATATCATATTTCCCATCTTCCCAGTCATTTATGGATTGCAAGATCTGGCCCCAAGACTGTAGCAGGAATTTTAATCATGATATAGAAAAAGTTTTCGAATTCCGTCGTTTGTACAACCTAGTTGATGTTTTCATATGTTTGGCTACCTTCAGTTATCTCTGTAGGCGTTCAATTGCATGCACCATCCGATAGTAGTGGGTAAGCAACAGAAATGCTCGAAGGCAAGTTTTAAGTTGTGGGGAGCAGACAAGTTTGCTAGCCTAAACGTATATTCTAATGTTTATATCATGTCCGAATGTTGCCAGCCCAGCGTGTTTACCACGCTGTGCACTCAGCCTAGTCCTTAGTTGAAGGGCTTGAGATATGAGGTAGCCAATCAATGGTTTGAAGGAGGGGAATGACGACAGCTACTAGTAAATTAAGAGTTCTAGGTCGAATTTGTATCCCAGACTGGTCAACTTAGTCTCTAGGTGAAAATATTACAGAACCTACCGGTCACTTGGTTTTAATGGGGTTAATATTGTTTGTCTGGATTATTTTTGAAGTATTACTGATAAGTAGTTAGGCATATTTAATAACTTACAAAGGACCCAATGGTGAAAATTCTGGACTTCGGCTGGATTCGAACCGGCGACAAACCTGCCTTTTGTTTTGACCAGGAATTCATCAAATATGATTTCTTCTGTCCATATTTTATTATCTTTCTTCTAGGCAACTCTACAATACACTCTTATCAAACCGCTTACGTCGGCCTTATCGATTATCCTACTCATCTTCAACAAATACGCAGTGGGAAATTTTAGGTAAGTTCCATATGCCGTCTGTCGTTTGAAATTTAACTGGCGCAACTATCCGCTGCTTGTGCTTGAGTGTTTGCCCTAAGTTGAGGCTCCTTATGAAGCTTTGCGAATGTGACAATAGGTTGCACCAGTTATTTGCAGCTGAACGTGAATGCATGCGGCACCTGTCGCTAGTTACATTCTGGCCGAAACCATCGCCCTTCACAATTTGGTTAATCCTGATTGCTAAAGAACTCGAAAGTAACGGGAGAGTTGAACAGTTAATGCCTGCCGATTGGTTGCTTCCCTACTTAATAAGATTAACTATAGTGATCAGACACTTATCGACTGAAACACCTTTGCACCTTAAGAATGAAAGATACTGTTGCAGGACTGGTAGGATTTTGTGCCTACCCTTATTCTTCATGGCGATCCGTTGGAAATGGTAGAGAATTTCAGGCACCTTCGTAGTTAGTGGAATGTCTGGTGAGATCACAAATCTTATAACCGAGCTTCAGATGGTGTTTGCCAGCTTACACTCCGTCTGGCATTCGAATGGTCTGTCTTTCACAGTGAAAAGCCACTGTACGAGTAGGTTGCGTAATCTGACTCATTCTTATGGAGAACCCTTATAGTGTCCGCTTTTGACCATCAACATCTCCGAAACATTACCGGTGTGTGATGGGAACGTTGTGTGAGCAATAACGAAGTTCGATCACTGAGCATGATAATCCTATCCCACTTATTTCGTTGGCTTTGACATCACCTACGAGTTTCAACCCACCGCTCGTCACGTTGTGTCTTGTTTACTACTGGTGGGCTGGAATGGAGCGGCAGTCTGATGGACGATGTATGACTTGAGTTGTCGACATAATTCACACTTGTGAAACCTAGTTGACTCTTCAGTGGATTAGAAAGTCATTGATTTCCGTAACTGGTTCTTGCTCGTATGCTCAACTTTTGAATGAGTTCTTTCAGTTGTTTCTTCTTTTAAGCTCACAGCAAGAGTACCTCTGATTGGTCATTCAATATGCCTTGTATTATGACTATCGATCATAAATAAATGCTAACACTCCCAAATGTCTTCATCTGCAGTCTGAATCTTGCTGTTGTGGCACTTAACTCAACAGCAAAACTCCGGTTTTTATGTTATGGGCTTTGGGTTAAACACTTGACTCTTTGGAGTGTGTCCGCTTAAACCAGCCGGGTAATCTGACAGCATCTAGCTCACTCATACTTAGTGCACTGCCATTCCAAAACAACCTTGTGACATACCACTGGGTAACAACCTCAGCGACCCCCCGTCATCCGCGTACTCAGTTTTGTTTGTACTAGTGACAAACTGTGTTTGGTTTGTTTCAATCTGAGAAGTTGAGTTTTGCACCTATCCTAGCACAGTAGTTCTCATATTTTGACCCATGGCTAAACCAAGCTCACCATGACTGACTCCAAAGGTCGTGTATTCTTTGGATGCACGTTAAACCGACACTAAAATATTGCCACCCGTATTCCGCCTAGTCCAGTCACGTGTTCTTTACATAAATAATTCACTGGCATATGTTAGTTCTGTGTTGTTTATATGTGGACTGATTCGAAAGGGTGCCTTCGATCGGACACTGGCTCATTCTTTATATTTGAAATCGATCCGAGTCAATCCATAGTTCGTTTATTCCGAATTCGACACAGTGTGATCTAGTAATATGACGAATTTGATTAATTGCCCTCCTCTTACGTTTAACCTTTGTGTCACGATAACGCTGATTGCCATATTGCTTAACAAGTTACAAATGGGCTTAATCCTGCCCAGAAAATTTTGACACCGGCGTAAGTTCTCCAACTACAGTACGCACGTTTGTTACTTCATGTGATCATTTCGTGTTTACTGGATATATCACACTCAAATCCATGACCTTATGTTTTGGGGTACTCGATATTTTTACCATCGTACAGTGCTAATTTATTTAGACAATTGACTGATTCCATTCTTTCAGCACAGTGGGGTCTTTGGTTTGTTTAAGTATCGTGAATATGCCCGGTTTAGTCATGAGAAGAAACGCGTAGCAAACAAGCTCGTTTTCAGTGTCTCATCATCAGGCTAAATACAACACATTTATATGGGTTCGACAGGGGTAGTATATCAATAGGATGAGGGATGGTAATTACTAATGTCAATTTAGTCAGACTCATCAAGTGTTTTGGCAGATAGGCGCTCCTACGTAACAGATCGATCCGGGTTATTGATGCCTGGCCACGGGAGGTTCAATGCTTTGACAAGACGTTTTTGTGAACATAACGGGGGTGAGTGTAATCGAATTGCTATGGCTTCTGCGATTGCTAATAGACGACCTTTGACTCACTTCGATTGCACTCCGCAGACTCGATAGATCGGTTTGAACGAATTGGCCGGGTTGATCACATGGTTCGATTCGACTAAGTGTGCAGCGACCGCCGATGAGCAAGTCTTCATCGATCCTCTAGCTAACCACGCTGGATGGTGCTCCCGCATGCGTTCAGATAGTCGCCTTGTTGTGCGGCCTATGTAGCTTGTTCCACAGGAACAAACAAAACGGTAAACACAGAAAGAGGCAGCATGTACAGGCGGCATATCTTTTAGCCGGGTGCGCAAAACTGATGTGGAGTTAAATCGTATACGGAATTGAGCTGCGGAATAGGTTTTGTTGAGTGCAACGTTAAGTCTCCTGATTATATTCTCAGCATTGCTGTCACCTTTGAAAGGTAACGTAATATAGACAGGCGTTTTGTCTACAGTTTGTGGTACATCTAACTTTGTGCTAGCATAAAATGATTGTTTGGATCACGGACGCATTGTGCTACGGGCGTGTATGTGTCTGAACTGAATTACAGGTGTTTGAGCGCTAGTCGTTCACACACACAGAGAATATTCCACGGCGGTGACGCAAGATGAAATCGGCTTTGTCTGTTCACTTGGGAAATTTGAAACACTGCGTTCCCTTGATCCAGTTCACCAGTAACGATAGAAGACATACGTCGCGAGATGTTAACATTTCGTTTACTCTCTTCAGTCACGAACGTCTGTTCAGTTAACTGGACTCTCCATAACACCGCGCCACTTACAACGTCTTATCGTCCTTTACATTCTTGGTACACATACCAATGCTACTTAGATGTTGTCATAATGTGCTCTGGATACCGGAAAGTTGCCAAACTCACTTATCCTAACACCGGAAGTGAAAAATCTCCGTTTCCTTGTCTTCAGAAGAAACCAGTTTTTTTTATGCTGATAGTATTTTCGGCTGGCCACTTCTACGGGGACGTTTGAAACTGTCATTCTTCACGAAGTGCGTTATTCACACACGAACAGTTTTTTTTGGGAACATGTACCGTCTCTTTTTTCTTATCTCACATTTGCTCTTTCCTGTAGATCAGCTGACAACGGTTTTCCGAAAGTCATTGTTTTGTTACGGGTAACGTTGCGCACCGCTAAAATTTCACTGAAACCCAGACATGTCACTTTGCGTGGGCGTTATAAAGTGCAACCACTTTTGATGTGAATCATCTTATGTGTTGGGCGGCTGGTTATGCTGATCTGTCGTTTGGATGTTGAGAGAAAATCTCTACTCGCTCAGTTTTATTGTTCATTCTTGTTTCGTGTTTAGTCTGTGCATTTTAGGGGTGGGGTTTTTTTCGTCCTGTGTGTTTTGATCTATATTTGCTGTATATGAGATGGTAAGTGTTTTTAAACTGACGATAATCGCTGATGTGATAACAGCGGTGATGCCTCATCGTGTTCAGTAGTAATGCAACCTAATGGTATCTGTCGTGTCTCGTATAAGGTTGATTATTTGTTGATTATCGAGCTTCATTTGTTTCCTTGGCATTGCTGGAGATAGCATTGACTCATACTTTCAATTAGTTCATATTTTCTTCTGGAACTTTTTTACTCACACGACCGATTCGTCTACTCAGCAGGTCATATGTCAAATGATAGAAGTGCAGAAAGTCTAGTCGAGTCTTGTGTTTTTAAAGCCAGGGAACTTTTTCACAACTTGGGTTATCTTTGATGTCAAAGCATGTCTCACTTAAACCTGAGAGTGGTCTTTAAAAACTTTATATGTCTACCAACATACACTCAGTTATATATCCGTTTCCAGATTAGCCTGTCGTAGTAACCGAAATCAGAAGAAGACATGTACATAACCGTCACAAGTGACTGCATTGCTTGTTTCAGTCACACTTTGTATCCAGTGCAAGCCCGGCACTTTCTATGGATCAGGTCAGCTGCAACTTTCGTGTGCGGCTGGACTTTTCTGACTGTTCGGAGAATTCAACACTAGACTCGAGTTGTGCTTTGTTAAAGCTTGTCACTAGTGTATATGCTCACCATGGTTTGAATTGCAGTCACGTTTTCACGAGACATCCATGTACACCAATTTCCCACGTTACATTTGTCACGATCGACTTATCAAGTCTGAATGCTCAACCGCATTCATTTGTGAGTAATGTTCAGGTTGCCCGATGGCTTCTTTTAACCAAGTGGAAATCACAAAATCTACTCAACTGGGTGAGCATTTTGTTTGTCACCGATAAGCACTCGGTGATTTTACTAGTATGGATTGAAATAACAAGCTTTAGTGAGGGTGAAACTCGAGTTCCGTGTCCCCTTTCTTAAAGGGTAGACTGAAAAATTCATCTGAACGTGAAATCTGGGAGTGTTTGTAGTTAGCTCCTAATTCGTTCCACTCCGGCTGTACGATCTTCCACGAAGACGTTGAGCAAAGCGTAGCAACAAACCAACGATCCCAAATGGTCAAAACAAGATTGGTTCACAAAGCCACGTTATTATTGAACAAATGATTAAAGTTAATAAGTAGGCAACCTCAACAGTTACGATCGACGGATCGTTTCCGGGAGATAATTACAATTTGATGCCAAATAGCCTGAAGATGAACTATAAGCATGTTAGGGCGCCCACCCTGTTACCGTCCCTAGGCCCCTCCGCTGTGAGAAAGAAAAAACGATTGACTTTGTCCTAGTTAGCGGACCTGCTCAGAGCGGCCGGTTGATAACCTTGACCAGTTTTTACCTGTCTGACTTTTTATTCCACTATGCCTCTCAGTGACCTTAACTGCTTTTTCCGCCAACTTTCCTTCTCTGTTTGTCCACCGCGTATGATATAAGTACTTTGTATTTGTCGTCTGTAGCACACGTTTTAGAGCGGAACAAGGCTCCATATTTTGAACGCGTCTTTTGGCTCGCCTTGGGAGCGAATACGGAACAGTCGCGGTACTTTTCGGGACCGAGGTTATCGTGTTAACTATTACCGTGACGAGAATCCGAATTTTGCCAAGCGAATTACAATAGCTAGGACGAACCAGCGTATCGTTCAGAAGGGTTTACAACAAAGCACATAATACGACAATCATACCCAACAAAGTTCTTTCGAGCAGTCAACATGTTCAAAAACAACAGGGACGAGCCCAGCTCCGAAAGGTGACTGCACACACCACTCAAGCAAAATACAACAAACGACAACTGGCTATTCGCACGACTGTCAATTGACGCGATAAAACAAAAACATCAAGGTCGAGGTCCAATTAGTTGCTAGGACCAGGGGCGGTAGAATATACAGGAGTAAACATTTTGGGGAGATAGGGTTGGGTCGGATTTTCACATGACTGAACCTCGAAATCCGATACACCGGCTGTTTGTCAGTAATTTTGCTATTTGATGTTTTTGTTCACTCACACATATCGGATGACATCAGTATGCCTACAGTTAAGAATAGATGTGATTTTGACAGTTTGAATCAGTCATGTTCTCTCACAACAAATCGTGCGTTGAAAGCACCAACCGAAGGTTTACCACTCTACAAAGTTTCCAGCTTTACTCAAAAGACGATAGCTGTGGAACAGAGATGATGGCAAATCGATAACTTGCTATGTGACTTGGTGTAGTAAATATGGTATTCATTTGAAACGTTGGGACTTTGAATCATTCCGACTTCATCTATGTGACCTGATGATTGACTTTCAGGGACCAGTGTCCTAGTTTAGTAGATCGTGTCTAACACTTACCTGATGTTAATCGAATCCGTCATTTGCTGAAATTCAAATGGGGAAACTATGTCCATCACCTTCTGCTCCCTTCCACCTTCCCAATGTATCCCTTGTATCACACACACGCATCAGCATTGCGAGGCTCGTCCGTTAGCATGTGTTTTTATTGATGCCGATACAACTGGTATGCCAGTGCTCCTTCACCTCTACCCCACGAATATGTCTGTTACCAAAAACCTGCGTTCAGCTGGGATTTTTCATGGTCAGCCATCTGGATTGTTTCTTTTCCTAACAGTCCACGCATCGACTCCGATTGTAACCTGTTTATTTTCGTATTCCGTGCGAGATCGCACACGGTCCGTCGAACAAGTTTCAGCAGTTAGTATTGCTGTAAATGAACAGGCAGAGTAGGTCGTGAACACGAAACACACTCACCCAGTTAGACTGGAATACAATCACCTGAGTAATTTGTTCTAGTGTTGGATTGCAAATGAAGATTTCAAACGTACTGGAGTGTGATCACCGATGTTTGGGCTCAATCACAATAATTAGACAGTGTCCGTTAATAAGTAGTGAGAAGGTTAGAAAATGATTTTTGGACAGTATGGATCAAATACTTTCGTTCTCTCTGAAACCCTGATGTGGATACACTGTGAATGGCAACCCATCATCCATCACATCATGCATTGGATACCGAGCCACCGACTTACTGGTGTTAGGTGCGCGATGGTCAATCGATGGTTCGATGAGGAAAGATGAAAATAGCTAGTGGAACATATGTCGCACATCTTTATCAAGCTAGTGGGCTGCGTATCACGTTTAACTTTTGTCCAGAAGTGACCGTCAGTCGGGTTCATTGGTGTAAGCGTTGCTTGTGTTTAGTTGGGTTTGCAAAGTATGGACAGTGGATGAACTGGTGTCACTTAGGGTCGCAAGAAAGATGTTTTACTTTTTCTTGCAATCCAATTATTTTTGCAAGCACACGTAATTTTTGCATTTGATATTCGAGTTTAAACACTGGGGTTTTGTGTATTAAGTCAAAAATCTATCGCGGCTCCTCTCTCCACAAACGACCATTTTCCATAATCGTTTGACAATAATGCGTCATCAACCTATAACCGAAAGCGTTGTCTTGTGGCACAGTATGATGGTTTACACGCAGTATATGATGGGTTTCAGCCCGGGTTTGCCTTCGTAAAATAACCTATCACTGTCTCCTATTTGGACTATTCAAACGAATCACCTACATGAGCAATAGGATAGTATAGTTGAGCACATCTTAAAGTGCCCTATAGTTACAACTACTTCAGTCAGGTTCCCGAGACACACAGTTACTACTGATCAGACATTGAACTTACCAGTAAAGTCAGTTGCGTCCCGTGCTTGGTTTAGGTAACTTGACAGCAGTCGTAAAATATCCAAAGACGTTATTCAGGAAACGGATTCCGCACGTGGTGCGCTACTCTGATCGGTTTGTTGCATAAATCCAGCGTGATTGAGAAGAGTCAGGATATCAACCACATCGTTGGTTTCGCCTACTTTTAACTTCATGCTGAAATCGGTAACGTTCACACTTGTTTGTTTGCATGCATGTGGATGGTTGGTAATCAATCATTTTCTTCTCTTACACGGTGTCTTGTGGTCCCACTTGTTTCTTTCATGTTCACAGTGTTTGTGCATGTGGTCAAGCTAAACGCTATCAATACTTAACTTGGTTAGTGCTGAATCTGCAAAACCAGTCCTACTTACCAGATAAACTGAAATGATATTCGATTGAGGATGAGGTTCGACTCAACAAATGCCTCCCCGTTCAAATTCAAGATTGTATCGATGTTTGTGTCAATATTCTTGACTAGTATCACCATTTTCTATCCTTGACACCCACATTCTATGTACGTTTGAACTGCAAATTGCTCTGTATATTCCATATCCTTGTGGTACTTCAAAATGATCACTCACCTGTTTGAAGAAAATAGTAGCTCTCAAGCTGGTCGATATATGTCACTGCCGTGCTCTGAAGCACAACTGGTTTGGACCTGTGGTACTGAATATTGTCGAGTAACGGAAGGTTTCACTTATGTTGGATGTGATGTTTTTGTTCAGGGTGCGGTTTAAGCTGAGCGACAACGAAATTCAAGAGGAGGCAGTGTGTGTTGAAAAAATGTCAGATGGCTTCCATATGGTGTCCCCTTGAGATTTCGGACAATCTGATGTTTTCGTCAACAGTTGTTCGGTTTGCCTAAAAACCTATCCGGGGTAAATATTTTTATTTATTTACTAAAAACAAGCTCTGTCGTTTCTCAGTTGATCCAATCCGTCTTCTCCAATAGGCGTCAGAAAACAAACCGTCCGATGTTTTGTAAACCACTCCGTACAACCCCACAAAATGGCTCTTTTTCAATGAACAAGTCGAGAATCATCCATTTCCATCCACAACAGTTGTTGATCTGAAAAGAACAGTTTCTAAAATTTACAGCTTAATATCTGATCACTGCTCTGTTGGTGTTGGTGATAGCCCCAACTCATCTCTTCTGTCCATACTTATCACAAGATTTCCTATGTTAGCTTGAGTTTTTTATTCCGTGTATCGACGGGTACACGTCCTGACTAGGTTAGGCTATCCAGGTTACGGTCTCCCTTAACGGTACGTCTTAGCTAGTCAGTCGGTTTAAAATCGATGCGGTAACTAGGGCAGCGTTCGACATCATTTCATATCAACAATCCTTCACTCCTCTACAGATGTATGGTTTCATTTTGCTACTTTGCAAGGTCCAGTCATTGTTAACCGTTTTAAGTGGATCAGTTTGTAACACGCCGTCATCAGTCTCACCAGTCGTATTTATGAGGATAACCCACTCTGTTCACTACGTCAGGTTGGCACCCTACACGTAACTCAGTCGTTGGTTTGAACAAGTTGGATCAATGGTAGCGTAAATCACTTACTGTTCCTCCTCCACACTCAGATAAATCTGAAAGTTTATCCCTCACAATACACAAAACATGGTATTGACTCGGGTTGGTTTGACCGTCCCTCGTTAAAAAATTCACTCGCGACTCATCAGCCCAGCCGGACACGTGCCCAACCAGTGGCTAAGCGAGACTGCACCACTGCGGCTTGGGACTGTCGTATAATTTTGTCATTGCAATCCTTCCCACTTTTTTGTTCCATAAGACGTATGTGACTAAAACTCAGCCCAATGACACTTGTTCTTTAGATGTGAAAACTGTTTCTTATCGACCGGCCGGTATGAAAGGTTTTGCTGTGAGGTGGAGGTTGATCGCATAATTTCGTTGTCGCATATAGATGTACGCCTGAGATCGCTCTCTAATAGATGAAAACTGGTTACATGTGTACCCGATAAACTTGATAACTATGACATTCAATTGCATTTACACTTTGACTGTATGTATGTATGTATATCTGTTATCTGTTGGTTCAGTCAAACGGCACTCACGAACTGGACCTTTCTTATTGAATAACATAGTGCTTCGACTTATGCTTATGTCACTCCTAGCTGGGTTTGGAACGGGTGCTACTAACCAGACCCATCAAAATGTCCTAAATGAATTCAAGCGGGCGTTTTTTCACTTTCCATACTTTCAAAGCGAGACTTTGCAAACAACTGATGGTAGCAGAAAATCGCAAGTAACTCTTGGATGCAACGAGAACGAAAAAATGATTGAAAAAGCTCTTCAAGTCATTGCCAGGGATTTTATTCCTTCCACTTGTGATTCAAGGGGGCAAATTGGTTCGGACGCATTGAAAATGTATTCCAATCCGTGGTGTCATAACAGACCAAGGGTTATACAGAGAGTTTCTATAGTCGCTTACATTTTTCTAAAAAATATTTGCACGTTTATACATCCCAAGTTCACCTATCGGCTGACCGATTGCTTAACTGTGGTATGGTCGCCCATCCTGTGACGACCACGCAAACTTAGGCATTATTGCTATGTCTCAATGTCAACCTTTTAAAAAAAATCACTGGCGAATGTCGAAGATCGCTTAGTAGCAGCACACTTAGATTTTAAAATAGGTGAGTGGAGTTAGTACCGGTTGACTAGCGTAAAAATGACACCGTTGTACTCAGTGCTCTGTATTGATAGACGAAGTGATGCTTTTGGATGTTGATGACCCCTAAACTTATCAGTTTCTGTATGTATATCATTACCCTATCACCTTCACCTGACCACACATTATATCCTGATCACCTTACATAAGTGGACAAAAAAATGACCGCTTTGATCTCTCTAAAATAGCTGTTATCATTTCAGTCACTTTTGGTTGAGATCATTCCACTGACTACTCCTTGCAAACTGTTGATAACCTCCACCATCAGTTCTATCCTATGTATGGCCATTCTTTTGAAAGCGCTGATTTCAGACTCGAAAGCCTCTGCCTAGTTCGAAGAATCCTTTGTCGAATTTGATCGCAGCGATATTCTATTAGGATTACAGTCAGGTGTTGGAGTAGTCAACATTGTAAGGCAACTCAAACGTTTTAGCAGAGGGTACATTGATGGACCCTGACAGTGTTATAACCCACTGTTCCTGTGGTATATCGCTGTTACTTGAAATATTGAGGATATGTTGAAGGACGCTCAGTTCCGTTATTCTGGTTGAAGAAATTATTAGAAAATGGCAATTTAGTGTCATGATTTATTCCCTCGACACATATTCATCGCTCGTCATTTCTTATCTCTCAAAATGGTGTACGCCTTTTGCCGTCCAGAAAACAATGACGTTCAACTCAGCTCATTTGATCGATCGCACGGCACACATTATGTCATGGAGTCCAGTGACCAACATATGGCGATGAAGGTAGCGGTATGCACCGCGTAGGCGATAAGTCGTGTTCCGGCATAAAGTACAGTGAACGTGACAAGACATCACGTCTAATATCGCTAAGTGACAGCACGTGACGACAGCCAGCGTTGATCGAAAATGTTTCCACGGTGGGTGGGACCAATTAGTTGTCGTGCCGTGTGTTTAAAAAGCACTGTATTTGTCTTAAACGAGTGAATATAACTGCTACAACTCCCTGGTTAGACAGGTTTTTGTGAGGCTGATTTTATATGTCCGTCTGTTCAACGGCGTAACTAGTAATCAGACTTTCACTCCGTTAATCACTATTTTTCTTTACATTAACTTCGTCTATTCTCCCGAGTAGCCTGTTTAATGAAATTTCACCATTCTATTGGTCGCGACGACTCTTAAATCTCTTCTAACTTTCACTTCTGTGCCAATTCTTTGACAGACATTATTAATCATAGTAACATTGTTTCCGCAAGTTTCTTCTCTGCTCAGCTTTGATTTCGATTGTGCGCCGCTTCGACTTATAGTGAGAGTTAATGTAGGCCCCTTCGACTTTCGCTCTTCTGAACAAATAGTTGGGCGTGCCGCTCTCGCTTGTTCGTCACACCCTTTGGAACATTGGCATCTGCTGCATTTTGGGGGCTGGAATCCAGGACGATGACCTATAGGTTGAATTTATCACAACCACATTGTCTAGTTCACAGCAAATCTTCGTTTCAGTTGGCTCGCTAGCCACCATTCCTAGCCAGGTTGGAACGGTTGTGTTAGAGGTTATCCCTTGATCTGTCAACTCATGACTAACAGCTTAAACCAATGCGCTTAACTGAATTGCGGCCGCTGGGACGGACGATCTCGTATTGTGGTGGACTGTCAGGCAGGAACTGCAAATATTCCAACTCTCGGCGGAATACATCAACACAAGGGGAGGTGCGTTCAAAAACCCACAGCGGGCGGGTGGAGGACGATGTGGGCCACCGGATGAGTCATCCCTCGACCGGGTCGGACCAACGGGCGAGACATAGCAGCCAAAATAGGATGGATGACCATATTGGAAGCGTGATTATTCGAACACTCACAGGAATATCTCGACACGGCTGTGGAGTACGGTCAAAGCCCACAGTGGATAGACGGAGGACAACACGTGCGATCGAACTAACCATCGCTCGACGAAATCGGATCGACGGACGAGGAATAGCGGGCAGAAAACCCCCGGATAGAAGGCGCCGATCACACACGTAAACCGAGTAGAAGTGCACACGACGCGTGAGCGGAAACCGGAGTGTGTTGTGGGCTGGAATGCTGACTCATAAACGCGAGCGCGTGTGTGACATGGTAACTAGCGTGTTGGATAATAAAGAATGTGGTTTATTGTACGCCTTTTCGCTACAGTAATACCACTACTCAAGAAGGGTGATAGGGTATTAATCGAGACTTATACACATCTGCTGCAGTTGACGTAAATAGTTCAGAGCGTCTTTCTCAGGAGGGGATGTTGGCTCTGTGAATTGTGGTCCATATAATCTTGAAAGTAGATCAGGGGAGTTAATTTAGTTCTTGTCACAACTAACCTTTTCGCGCCCATTACACCGCCGACTCTGCTTCCCGGGAAGTACGCATTGGAGAAGAGGAGGCGAGCTTATGACCTGAGTGATGATACAAGGTTCTGACTTTTATTTAACCAAAGTTGTTACAGTAACGTTAGCTTTAAACCTGATGATGAAGATGTGCAGTTTTTTGGACGGTTTGTATAGTTACGGAGCCTTGTCTCGGATGATAGCAGTTTATGATAATTTCCTCTAATACGAGATATTTTGGGCGTCAAATGCTGCCTCGTTCAAATTCAGTGTTCGTAGATCGGGCAGTATCGAAGAGTATGCAGCAAAATGGTTTGTTGACCACGAGGAATGAAGAAAATTCAGTCACGAAACCCTCTGATATGGAATAGATTGGGTTGATCAGGCTGCAAATGAAATTTTTAAATTTCTCGTTTGTCACATCAAGTCTTATTGACCGAGTCCCGACTCTCACCACTGAAAAGCGCACAATCGTTCCGTGGACAACGTATTAAAAGAAAACACAAATGGTCATTTGTAAATTAGGATTGGTAGATTGTGTTCATCTCTCAATTTGAGAGATAAACATCATTATCTGGCCTCTAGATGGTGACCTCAGAACGGTTTAGAGATTGTTGTTGTTCGTCTGGAGCGTGGGGCATATAAGTGTAGTTAGTAAAGCGATGCACTGAAGACCATAAGGAAGCTAGCCCTTTCTCAATTACTATCTTACGTTAAGTGTCGCTTTCCTAACATCGGATGTTTGAGTATAGATATAAGAGCTTTATAATGTAAACTAAATTTCCCCCTCTTTATTGTCTATGAGCTCGCTTTTTTATCCGCCTAATACCTGCGTAACAGTTAACCACAACTTGATTCGTCATTGTGATCTTTATTGATAATGAAAGTGTGAGTTAATTTGCCAGAACAACGGGTTCATATTTTATCTGGCGCTCATATTACGATCAATAATAATAATAATAATAATAATAATAATAATACAGGTAACCCTATTATTATTGTTATTGTTATTATGTATCATTCTAGATTATTTCACTTAATTCCTCTGTAGACGATATGAAACCCATGCTGAGTAGGTTAAATTATGTGACTGATCTGTAGGTAAACATGTAAAGTGCTGTTGACAGATTGGGCTAGTTTTGATCTTATCTTTGTCGTTGCGGGTAGACCGATCGAGATCATTGACGACTTCACCTATTCAGGTGATGTCACCACATTAGCTTACAGTATTACGAATGAGATGTCCACTAGGATAACTGCTCCACGCGCTACCGCTAACCTTTTTAATTTATGGCGTCACAAAGATGGTTTGCCGTGTGTCTGCTTCCAGGTTTGTACTGTGAATCCAGGACTTAATCCATTCGTATAATAAAACTGTGGATATTTCACCATTGTTACCTTCGTCAATCAGCCTGTCAAGTGCATTGACAGCTCGAGCCATACTGTCCGCGAGCGCGACTCGAAGCCAAAAGCGGTGTTACTGTTGTACACAAGTTTCAGTACACACTGAGTGCCAATTCAGGATCATGAAACAGACCGTCAGTTTGCAGCGACTAAATAGACGTGAAAAAACTAAGTATGGTAAAAGATTACCAAACTGGAAACAAGATTATTTTATCGGTTTCACATTACACAATCTTAACAATTTTCTTTTGGTTCGTCCATGTGATGTCTATGTTATCCGGTCCGTAGACTGGTCATCGAGTGACGTGTAAATTTCATCCTTGGTCTCAACCTAGCACCATCTAATCTATCTCTACATCACTCTTAATAGAGTGCACACAACCTCCGACTGTCGGTCATCATCACTACCATTCAATGTTTCTTACCATGCCAAATCTAACAATTGTACATTTATGCGGTCTACCGAGGTCGTACTCAGTTCCCATCTAGAAAAGCATTGACATGTCTCCTGATTGATGTCTTGATTTTTCAGTAACTGATGTCCACTTTTTTCTCCTCGTATTCCTGTAGCCCGACCTCAGGTTATTTGTATCTTTTTTTGATCAACAATTTCACCGTCACTTTGGCCTTGTACGGATTGTTGCTATTCTACTTTGCCACACGTGATCAACTGCGACCGTTTAAACCGGTTCTGAAATTTGCCACCATCAAGGCTATCATTTTCTTCAGCTTTTGGCAAGGTAAGTCTAACGAATCCTCAGTATTTCACGGTTTTTTGTGTCATGCTTCAAATAACCAAAATGTATCCCTTGTAAAAATTGTTTTAACCTGCCACCTGGCATCCTCACACCAAGTCAAGTTATTGTATTACGTACCTTAGAAATTAAAATTCAACATTATCATACAGACGACTTCAACAAGCAAACTGTTTTAACAAGATTATTTGTGTGAAACTCAATTGCTTTTGCGAGGGTACACTTTACTGGAAGTTTTCTCTTAATTATTTAGTAACAACAGGATATAATATTCTTACCGAAGCACTATACGTTGATGAGCAGTAGTAAAGCGGGCTAATGGCATATGTAGTAGTTGGATATGATACACGACGGGATGAATCTGAATGCAAATGCTAACGTTCACGGAAACAATCAATACATTGGATATGTTTAGAAGAGACTCATATGTGTAAAAATAAAAGCTTGATCTGGGACATTCACTATCTTGGAGCATTTAATGAATTTCATACAACAGAGTAAGATGAGTTGATAACTGAGTTCTGATGTGTTATTCTGGGGTTCTCGGTGTTGCTTTGTAGCTTAGCTTGTAAGGCAAGGTACCTGCAGCATCTGGAAATTCTGTTCCTGTTGTTGATTCGATTCCATCCGAAGCAGAATCTTTTTTTCACGAATAGATCTTTTCTGAAGTGTGTTTACATAAAAATGTACGTTAAATATTGTTCACTTTAGAAATGAAGCTTTTGTCTTCCATCAGATGCCTTCAGTCCCTTAAACGCTAGCTTTCAAAATTAACAAACAGTGGATATTGCCAATTCCGAAGAGTGCATGCATATGTAAACTTGACAGTCAACTTTCTGCGATTGACAGAAGTTTTACACATCTCCCACAAACATCATTAGTATAACTCTAATAAATGTAGAACGCGTATGCTTAGACTGTTGAACCTCGAGAGGAAGAAAGCGACCTATGTTATGTAATATAAACTGAATGTTAGTCACAGCTGGTCGCAACCTTCACATGAAGTTAGACCCCCGTCGAAAAAGACGACTGAGACTTCGCTCTTGTCAGAACTCGGCAGTAGTGTATAGTCTTGTCATGTCTAAATTTGAGGGCTTCACTCAGCAATGAGTGATATTCGACTTGTACACCTTACGATAAAATTGTATGGTCACCTCATCTCTTAGTAGTAACTTTCCTATTAACGTGTCCCCAAAACCCATTTTTCCCAAACAAACAACCAAATACTATCACAACTCTATGGGCTGAATGGTTCTGAATAGCTTTGGTAGAAAACGAGTTGTGTTCACGAGTAGTAAAGATAGCCGTGACAGAGTTAGATGGTCATCCCATGTTGCCATGGTGTTTTCGAGCCGACTGGATGGACTAGCTCTCCTGGACACGCTTTGAGAAACGGGTCACTCAGTCGACGATACAGTTGGCAGGCTTCATTATCGGTGGTTTTTTAAGTGCCAGGTTGTTGAATCCCTTGTGATCAACACTTCAGGCTACATTTGCACTGTTCACACATTATGTCACAAACTCACCGACTTGGTCAGAGAGAAAACCTTCTAGTAATCAAACGTGTGCAGCTAAAATACGAGAAATTATCAAGATTCCAGAGTTCTGGGAATGCTGTTATATGATATTTGTGAGGGCTGAAGGATTTTATGCAGACGATTCATAACAAATACCAAACACTTTTATCTAATCAGTGCAGACGACGAATATTACTGCTACCTCCCGACACAGCTCAAATCCGTACTTGAACTTAGTGTCTCCACTAAAAGTGTCGCAGACACTGAACAACACTCCGTGGCTGAAGTATATAAAAATGAGAATAACGTTTTACTGAGTCTATGGGTAGAAATTCACGTTTTCCGTTCACTTATGTGACATTCTATTTGCTTCACTAATGAGAAGACATTTGATCGAAATTGGTCTGATGCATTGAGTTCGCACTGACATGATATTCGGAAGGGGGAATTATGTTTCAATTGGCTCCCTGATGATAGATGTTCGTTGATCTTGTTGGATGGTATTTTCAGCCCTTGGTGTGAGTGAACTGACCATGTTAGATAATGATCATTACACTAGTCCTTATGTTCAGACGTTGAGACATTTTCGGTCTCCCTTCATTCCTTCAATTAACAAGGGACTTTGATTTTCCAGCAAGAAGATACTTCAGTTCGTTCGTTGCACGTCTGATGCGTTTGGCTACTGATTTATCTGTTCGAATTACTTTCGGCAACTGCAATATCGTCTGAGTAATAATACACATCCAATTATCGAAGTGCCTAACATCTATGTGGCCAGTTGACTCTGGGTCACCACGTCAGCCTGAAGGCACCAATGGAAATTTGGCATGGTGGTCGCATGGTTTTGTTGTGGCTATCTTATATACTTTTGTATAGAACTACTCTTCTAAAAGAACACTACAATCAAAATTCAACATGCAGCACACTCTTAATAACGTTTTTTCGTCTGTTGCGACAAATGTTTATTATCGACTTGTTACTGAGCGGTATATTTCCAGGTAGTGAGATGGTCGAATAATCTTGTCACCGGGTGTAGAAGACAAATCCATAACTGTCTTGTATAATCACAGCAGGTTACTTGGATTTTGTTTGTGTTGCTTGAAAGAACGGACATTAAAATCCATCAGTCGATCGCTCTTAGGTATGAATCCTAGGTATTTTCCCACATTGACGGGTAACTTTCGCAACTGTGACCGATGTCAAATTTATGTACAACTGTTTGCAAACCACAATCTGGCTTTGACTGGTTTGATATATATTCCCTAGGACAGTACTGTTAGCATATTCAATCGGGAAGGTGATCTGAGCAATGTGTATGCGAAATATATGGTAGCATTGGAGAAGGAATAGCCCATCGGCACACATACAATTTTCTCATCCGATTTGAGGACAATCTATAGTTAGCTCTCTAGATGGCCCTGCCTACGTTAGTACAACTTTCTTTTCTATCTACCGTGCGTTCAAGTCGATTCCACGTGTTTCTTTTGGCATCCGTATTAACCATGGTCAAGTATTTCGCTACCGCAAGTCATGTGGTCATTGCGTTTATAGATTCTAGTCGAGTTTTTTTATCGTTTGTGAACGCTGTGCTTTAGAACAGGAAACTTCCTTCGTAAATGAATGAATAAGTACATTTTTTGATTGATGTTTCGGCCACCCGATGAGTCGTTCGATCATCATACTTGAAACATTAACTGAATCATGTTTGTGTCTGTTTGTATGCCTACACCCATGGTTAATCGACTTAGTTCATTCGCGCTTGGACCAAACCGTAGTGTTCAACACCACGTAATCGGATTTTCTGTGTGCCGTGATTCAATGTTTCTCACGTTACCGTTTCTCTACACCACACCGGTATGTTGTCCCTTATGCATGCATTCGGTTGCACGCGGAGTGGCTCGTGGTTGTTAATTTTCTTCCAATCCTCTTGAATATGTGAGAATGTTATTCGGCGTGAGTTCCAGAGTCTTTGGAACAGTGTCATCCGCTTCCTAACCGGTTCATGTCCCTACCTCTGAGAGTCTGAATGATTTCGTTTAGTTTGGGTGCTCTTATGCAGTACATTGATTTCGGTTGGCAACCGAATCAATACTTCTGTGAATGAGAATGGATATTTGGTGTGAAGTGCTATAAATGTTATACTCCTAGGCTTATCTGATCTAAATGAACTTGTAGTGTACCAGCTCTCACGTTTCTACTGTTTCAACAATCAGTTTGCAAAATCGTATAGCTATACACTGAATTAATGTGCTTCCGCTATCGGTTGGAATGAATGCCTGTCCTTTCTTATTACAACACGGTCATAGCACAGTTTTGCGCGCCAGTGGTGTTCAGTCAGTTGTGACTGCTCCACTTGAACTGTTTGGGTCATGCACGTGTGTGACTGTCAACTAGAACACCTTCTGGCTGTGTTATTACCACATCAGGATTTGTGTGTCCCGTTCGACCAATAATAACGGCAAAATTGCCTCCTCGAAGCACATCTTGTATCGGCTTTACGGTTCATCAGGTTAGACAAAAAAAAATCCAGGCATATGTGGCTGTGTCGACTCCTCAGATGTTTGTCCAATCCAATTACAGCACGAACCGTACACATTTCAGAGACCTTGATCGATACGAGGCATCACGGTGATTCTTCATATCATGTGATCCGAGTCGATATACAAGTATGTGTATATACACTGAACTGTTTTAGGTTTGCTTTTACATAGTTTGGATAATTTGTGTTTCGTTATGGTGGTTGTGATCAATTTCCGAAATATGTCCGAGTACAATCAATCAACACCTTGATGTGTACTTGGATGCGTACGTACATGGATGAGCTTTCTTCTTCTGTAACATTTTCTTTTTGCTTCCTTCTCACACAGATGTTTTATTTAGCATATTGCAATGGAGTCACGTGGTGCGTGGCAGTCATGGCTATTCTGCTGATTTAGTTGCTGTCGGATGCAAGAACGTGCTCATCTGTATCGAGCTGGTATTCACGGCGATTGCATTGCGTTACGCATTCCCCTACAGCATTTACGTACTTCAGTAAGTGATATTATTGTTAGTTAGCAAACACTGCCCTTTGATGGCATTCTGTAGTGCTGAATATCGAGAACAGAGAAATTTCACTTATCGTTTCTGTGATCGTTTGGAGCCATGTTGAGTAAACGTACACCAGTATAACACTACGATTGGTTTGCTCAGCTGGTCAGTAAATTCAATATCTGCATTGACATCCTTTTTCATACCATAGGTGAATCGTTTTTTGAATGATCCGAATTAGAGAAATAGCATGTGATCAGTTTCGATATTTTGTGTCCAGTTTTGTTATTATTCATTGAATTTACTTATTTGCTGGTGTTTTCGTTTTGACCTCATCGACATTCTGTGGTTGGTTTCATTATCACCGTGCAATCAAGTACGTTCATCAAAACTTATCTAAGTTAAGTTCAATGTTCTAGATAATTCCGAGTAAGGGTGCCGATTTGCTATTACACTGCCTTGTGTTCGAGTTTCGGTTACTACTGTTCCTCTTGCCGTCTTGGTTTACACAGTCAGGCTGGTCATCTGGTATGCCATACAGCGTGAACGTTTATCTTATGTACAGTTTGCTAAAGTGCATTGCTTAAATGGGTTAGATTTGATGAAACTCATCAACACGAAGCAAACCAACGGTTCACGAAAGCCTACAGCTCATCAATGTCGGCAACTGGAACAAACTGGCATGTCAACGCAGTGACCAATCTGGATGACATTCTGACGTAGCATCGGATTTTCTTGTAACGAGCACCGGAACAAAACAAGATGTTTAAGTGTATCATGCTTTAAGACGAACAAGCCACAATCTGAGCCGAACCGACCAATAATAAGACCGAAACTTCGGAGCCAATTGCAATTCTTCATTTTACTACTGTTCTTTGTGTATAAAATAGCCCATGGAAACCCAATAAGATTACAATTACCTGATGCCACAAGTCTAGTCTTTTGTTTTCATTTTGAAAAGTGACAAGTTTGCAGCACATGGGAAAATTTATATTGAGCAAAGTAGCTCCCTCATCAAGTCAATTCTAACGCTATGACTGGCTTATAATTTGGTGGTTCGTATTTTTTCCGATTTTCACCTGTAGAGAAGTTTATACAAGAAAAAAGATGATCGGACTTTTATACTGTAACCCGCAGCCTGATGAGAGGCAGGGTTTGTGTTCGAGCGATACACTGTGCAGTTAACTGCTTCTGGTTTCTGTGACTTGTTACTTGTTTCTTAAAACGACAGTGTCTATCAAATAGACATCTGTTTTATATAGTTCTCATCCAACATGTATTTCCGCGACCAATCCATCGCTCATTTTAGATGGTATTGCGTTCATTGTCATTTTAGACTTATCAACTTTGACAACAGTCTACTTTAATCGATTTTACGTCTTAATCAGTCACAAGTTTGCTTAATTTGATTCAGCATTGGTTAACGACGTGATTTCGTATTTCAACAGTCATTTTGAATGTGTCAACGGTTCTCACCGGGTATCACAAAGTAGCCTTTTCCCGCTTTTCCATGTTGCTCCTACATGTTTAAGGAACCTTCACCATCTTAGTCAGCAGGATGAATGAAACCCATGACTGATTTCTGTCTGTGTTCATCAAATTTGGGGTCTTCTATACCCATTTCTCAAAACACACTGTGAATCGCTTGCCACATCTACTTGATTTCATTGTTCATGACGCCATAGACAACTCTCTTTTTTCACTTCATGCTTTGATTTTTCATTGAAACCAAACCTATCGATTTTATCTAGAGAATCGAGGTTGCGCGTTGCATCCTCCCGAATATCCGACAAACAACTTCCATCTGACAGACCAGAAATACTTTTTGACGCGAATCGTATTCGTTTGTATTGAACTGGTCAGAAGCACAATGCCATTACGGTGCAAAACCTATCCTTTCTGTAGTCGAATTTGTATAGCTGGTATATATATATATATATATATATATATATATATAATGAGAGCGAAACTCGAGTCTAGCGCTTCTTTTCATAAGGGGCTGACTGACAGTTGGTGGATTTTGATCATAAGAATATTTAAGTTTTTTCTCATGATTTTGGGTGGTATTTTGGCGCACCTAGAAAAGGGCCGTTAATTAGCTACGGTTATGCAATTGGATAATCGTTGAGCGGGTACAAACGTCAGATGATAATGATAACATCGCTTCCGGATAATCCCAACATTTAGTAGGCCAACCAACGAACTGTTTTATTCGAACGGGCTGTGTGTAATTATGAACTTCGTTTCCAGCGATGACTGGGTCACGTACTCCGCATATCACCTGAGCGTTTACCGCTGCAGGCGTTATGTACTGAGGCTACCAACAGTGGGATGAAACCGCCTGGTGGTTAAACGCCAACCTAGTCACGAAATATGAAAACCCTAACTGTTCCACTGAGTGAATTGGTTAGGAGTCATTCCCTCGGCTGGGGTCCTCAAGATTACCCAAATCGCTGCTTAGAAACGCTATATGAGATTGCAGTTTGCCGCAATCAATAGCGTGCCTGCATTCATACCACTTCCGTTTGGATTTTCATTATCGATTTTCAATTTTTTTTTAGCCGCACTTACTTCTTCTAGGACATTCTACATCACTGCTGTGTTGAGCGGCGATCCGAGCCACAGTACTTTGTGACCAGGCTTAGGACCGTTGTGAATGAATGAATGAGAGAAAAACGAGTTCTGTTAGCGTTTAATTGAGAAGAATAGCTTACTGGCTAACGTATGGAAAGATGAAGTGAATCTCTGGGTCATAATTTTAGTGACTCCGAGCCTACTGTTTCTTGGTTCTATCAATAAAATGCCGTGATGAGAAGAAACTTGATATAGTTGGACCGGATAGATAAAGACATTACGGACATGACCTTTGAAAGGATGGTGTAGTTCAGTCATCAAGCAGGTGTTGAGCGCTCAGGAGTCGTTTGCAGCACCTTTCAGTGACTGTTTTGAGAAACTGTCGTTCCAAAAAGAAGCTAGGATTCCTTGTCTTAAACGGGAGAGTATCCTCTGATCAGGCATTGCTTCATAGGTTCACATGTTGGCCGTCTTTCAGCTGAGCGCTGCTCCAGTCTACGTCTTATACACTACGGGCGCGCGACTGGATGTTCCAGGAATTCGTATATTAGATGGGACAGGATGGAGGATGTCCGGGAGCCAGTCGTTTGACAGGCGTACAGGCAAAAGTTTTCATTTCAACGGTTTGGTCGAAGGTTGACCTATGACAACAGTGTGGTAGTGATTCGTACTTACTGAGGTCCAAAACCTGTGATGGATTATTAGAAGCCGTCTGTAGATAGTCATGAATGGAGGGGGTTCAATACGCATAAACGGATTTTTAAAAGTTTCCAGTCAAAACTGCCTCAAATGATTTGTATACATAAGATGGGTTGTCTGCCATCTTCCAATGCTTCACTACCATTTCCGCTACGAATAAGATCGGGCCATGCCGGAAGTTGATAATCTCCGAAAACAAGTTGCAACTACTCGGGACAATTTACCTCAGTTTGTTCGCTAGTCGAAATTCCTCCGTAACTTACATATTCTGGTGTGTTGAAGCTTTCTATTTCTTGATTTTGATTATACTCCGGTCTCTTTTGTCATCTTTGGTGGAAGAGGAAACTGCAAATGGGAAAATAGTCGAGCACTAACAGATGCCACTACGTGCTGTAAATAATCGTTCAGCATATCTGGTGGCCCAGGTGGATTGTTGACCATAAGGGCATGAACTACAGTTGTTCCTCAGTTGGGATTTGGATCATCAGTCACTACTTACTATGATTCCATTTTAGTAACAGCTGAGATGGGCTGCTTCTGAAACAATTACACCTGGTGCTAGTACCGTTTTACTGTGTTTACGTTGAGAAACCTGACCATTCAAGTTACTGTATGTCTGCTTGTCGGTATGGGTGTCGAGCTTTTTGCCACCCGGAACTTTCTAATTGGTTTTCCGGTATTGAGACACTTAGGTTTCCTTTTTCCACTTAGATAAACAGCTTCTGTTGTTTTCTTCCCCTAGTTCCATCTGATACGAATTGATTACGGAGTAACTTATAAACTAACTTCGGTATCAGTCGTGAAAGCTGTGGTCAGATAATAGACCGGGGATGGTTAACATCACTCAGTTGGACCAGGTACGACTTGCATATGGTCCTAGCTTTCAGCTCACTGTGTACTCGCTTCTCCTTATCAATCATCCAGAGGATCATAGCCGAATATCGACTGATCGGCCTAGTGGTTTTCGCATCAACGCTTGTGCGTCTGTCATGAAGTCAAATTGCTGAATAGCATACCCTAAGCACTCAGTGCGGTTGAGAAAAAAAGAACGACACAACCACTGAATTTTCCACGAAAGCATAGGATTGCTCTCCTTATCATCATCAAGTTTGTTCTGTCTTGGAAAAGAGTATCGCAACAACTTTTTTTGTATGCTGTTGGCAAGCTTTACAACTTATTCTTGTTGGCTGCCCTGTCATACCCTCGCAAGCACCAATCCAGGATGCGAAAGTTTTCGTTGAGCCACCGTTTCGGGACTCACTTTGCAGAAAATAATCCCATATATATTGTAAGTGGGTAAGATGAAATAATCGAGTGGGTCAAGTAGGCAAAACTCTTTCTCAACTCCTTGTGGGACTGTGGCTGGATGCTTGCTCGTGTGTAGACCAGCCACCAAACGGGCCATGTGTAATACTCAAACCCAAACCTATGACAAGCAGAGATTGATAGTCAGTCGTTTTGGAACCCGTAGAACCGAATGCAAACGGTCAACTAGCTGGACTTCGGAATACTTTACAATATGTAGATTGTGAATATCCATCGTGACCGTAGAGGTATACTACTGACTTCGTAACCTTAGCTAATGAGCGCATTGCTATAGACGAATCAACTGAGCGTCACTTCCCAACGACCTCGATATCGCGTCTCGGCCACATTGGCCTATGCTCGCTGGCCCTGATTTCATACGTTAGTTTTGTTCTACCGATAAAAATGTTTCGTAAGCTACAAAAAGTTTATTCTTTCAATGTCTTGGAAAGAACATGAAAATCCTCTAACTGACCGGGGATAGAGACTGCTAAGTAGTTTGTCAGGGCAGAACAAGTTTCACAGCATTGCACGTTTGTTTCAAAGTGTTAATCATCTTGCTAATTGTATTCATCAAACAGTTACCATCAGAGGAAAGTTTGATATATACAAGTCTTTTGGACAAACACAATTGAACTTTTCGAAAGAGTTAGTTTGCCTCATTTTCTGGTGAAAAGTTTCGGGAACTTCTTGTCGCGAAGAACTTCATGTACTGCTATCTGCGCAACATTCAGTCTGTCATCGGAACGTGCTGTCAACTCTCTTTAGAAAAACATACATACTAATGGTCTTTTATTAAGGATGAACCTCAATATGAGTGGTTTTTCTGTCTATGTTGGCTGGTGCCACATTGATTGTTTAGGTAATCCATTTGAATGGCAACCAAGCAACGTATCCAAGACCAGCTACTTGTTCTCTTGTTCGTTCGCAGAAGTTACTGACAGACTTGGTTGAATGGAATTTGTAACCTGGATCATTTTTTCATTTTACCTCTTATTTCGTTACACCTGGGACACACCGTTTTTATGTAGCTACAGTTCATCCATGATTTGACAAATGACTGTTCAAGTTTTGACCATGAACATGTTATTTGAATATGACTGAGTGTTGACCCACCATAGACACGTTATTTATTTATCAAACACTTTTGCACATGGAATCAAACTTCATTTCCGGTTTAAAGTAAACATTTTCAATAGTTGATAGGAATTGGATGATGAATGGAACTTGAAGAACTAATTCGTAAATAAAATCCCTCCTTCTGCTGTATGTTACTCTTTTGAGTAGGTAAATGATATCACTGAAGTATACTGACTGCTACAGTGTCTAGGTGAGCAATACATAGGTTCAGTTCAAAAGTATCTTTCAGATTGTGCGCTCCTAGTTTCTGCCGATCAGGCGTTAAAAGTCAAAGTTTATGATAAAAAGAATCGTACATTACTGCATAGGGAATGCCCGATTTATGAGCTATGGACACACCGCTGAGTTTTAAAGCCTTGATACTTATGTGTTTTTTCAGACCGGTCAGTCCATTTCTTTTAATAGTCCAAATAACATCCTACAGGTGCATACTCTCGGTGTGATCGTGTGTGCCATTCAAATTTGAGCACATCTGTTCAGAAAATCTCAGCGCATTGTTAATAATACCGGCCCACTGTTGCACAATGTCAACAGTCGTAATTTTTGGTTGTGCTGTTCATTTGGCTAAGATGACCAGTATGTATTTCAAACTCAAGAATTATCCATAGTGTGAGTTGAAATGGTCCCGGAAAATCATGAAGGGGTGACTTGTGTAATAATTTTCTTCTAGCTGGTAGCCACTTTAAGTGTCAGTTATGACTCTTCTACTCCATCCTCTGTTACGTTCCACACCTTTAGTTTCAAAGTAGCATGATATCCATCGCCTCAATGTAGCTCGTGAAATCAAGTCGGGGTCTAACTTGCTACTGTAGTCTTCGGTTCAACGTGTTGTTTGTTCTTGTTCGACTGTTGAGCCAATAACTCAAATTTTGTACATCTCGACGCAGACCATTAGCCTTCAGGCATTGCGAGTGTTTCTCGCATTGAGCTGTTGTCCACTTCCGCACCCAATGATTGTGCTGAGACACACGTGATGTGACTCAATTTTAAAACACTAGGATTCTATCTATCATCCGATTTCGTAACACAGCGTGCGGTTCATCATTAGCGCCTCGTCGATATCACATTTTTCGCTTAACTTGCCAACGTTTAGGAATGTACAATAGACTACATCTTCCGTGAATATGAAGACTAATTATGGGGAGGTTTTGAAAGAGTCATGTTCAGCATGTTAGTGGGTTTTCATGTGATTCTGTTTATAAGCTGTTTCAAACTGTTATGAGTCATTCATATTAAACGCATATAACAGTAGATAATTTTTTTAGGGATAAAATGTTTTCATTTAAAAAATTTCAAATCAGGGTTTTTCAATAGATTGTTTAGGAATACTAAGATCGCTCTCGTCATATCCATTCATCGTGACTCACCTCATATTGTTCATCTACAGCCACACACCACGTCTGGTGCTCGATCTTCCTCTCAGTAATCAGGATTGGTACGGATTCGGAGGTGAGAGTGCTATCCAGTCGGGAGTGGATTTCAAACCTTCCGCAACGAACAAGCTAAAATCGTTACGAGCTGATTTATTGTACGGCACTGCCGCATTTGCTGATCAGTCTCCATCTGCGGGTGACACACAGCTAGAACCGTCTCCATGGGACATTGTTGAGTCGAACGGACCAGGGGCCGATTCCGACGGAGGAGATCAGACGTGGTGGAATAGTCAGAACGGGACTAGCTTGCGGAGCATTTCTGCTAGTCTGAAAGCCACGATTGATCCGACAGACATATTTGTAGATGCAGTGCACAACTTCCACCCGACCTACAGACATTACACTCAGGTCAGTCGATCGTTTCCACTTGGTTGTTTCCTAAAGATAGAAAATCTGTTACTTTTTGGCCCTTGTTCGACTTACTTGAATGATTCCTCCTCTGTATTTTGTAAACTTGGTAGCAAGCTGGTCATGACGCTCCATCAATTAGGCAGTGACAACGTTTAAACTAGTTGTTTTCTTGATTTTTATTTGCTGGAAAAAAGTGGCATGTCAATCAGAGTATATTTATACTTACTGCGCCAACCTTGCTCAAACTGGCTTACTTATGTTAGGCTGTGACGGCTTAGTGGAGGGTTTCTATGGCATATACTTCGTATTCCAGTTTTTTTTTCGATTGACTACACTTAGCCTGTTCCGTTTTCTTCCAACGAACTGAGGTGTTTTGCAAGCTTCAAGCGCTGTTTACTCTCATCCAATTCCCTAAAACAGGAAGAAGAAACGCGTTGCCAGATGCTAACGTTTCGTTTATATTTCGTTGGCCGGTCCATGGGGGCCGGAACCGTGCGAATGTGTCACCCATATCTTGATCACATTTCACATATCATCGCGACTTCTTCGTTCAGACAGAATTTTCAGACTGCCCCTTTCGAAAAGGGCACTTGACCCAACTTTCGGTCTGTTAGCAATGCGTATATATTTGTTAAGGCGGGCATCACAAATCCGGTCTATGTGTTTACAAGGCAACCGCGTTGACCAGTATGCCGTTCACCTCAAATCAGTCCAGACCGATTCGTCATCCAGTAGTCCAGCTAGAATCGCTTGTGAAAAGTGCTCATATATCATAGGACAGGACAACAGTTGGACAGAATGAACAAGAGAGACGAACAGATCACAATCAAAACTAACTGATGTCATGAGTTAATGTTCTATGCACGCACAATGTTGACACCATTATTCGATCCACGTAACTCCGCTGCTCGCCGCGAATTTGAGGCTGGCATCACGTAACAACATGTTAAAGGAGTTGAACAGGTTTATGATATAACCTGTTACTAAGCTGCGTCTCCTATTGATTGTATTAACTATTTCGGGGATCCGTTTGATTATTATGCTGCAAACGCAAGTGAGCTGATGTACAACGTGTGGTACAAAATGGTTTAGTAAATCCTACTCAGCGTTAATGTTCCGCTTCAACTCTTCATGTGTGTACAGTTTCGTTTTCCATCATAAACTTAGGTATCTAATTCCGTGGCCCAGTTACTAATTTCTGTATTTCGAATAGGCTGTTTTATCTCCTCGGGATTTCACACGCTAGTTTTAACGCCATATCCTACCCAAAGGATAGGTTGTCCACTCTTGCTTCTGTTATGGTGATGTGGGATTATTGAGCATTTGTTCGAACATATCAAAGAACATCACCCTGATTTAACCGGGACACATGGGAGAGAATTGATCATGAGCGCGTTCGTCTGGCAGTAACTACCAAATTAACGTTGATCGCTGAAATTTTTTTCGCCGGCGAACCTCAGTACTCTCTGTTACACAGTCTCACCTTGGCCAGATGGAGGAAAGTTTACTGATTCGTAAGGTCATTATTTGACTCGCCACTGCGTGAAATGAGCGCGCGGTATCCCAATAATGACAAAACTGAACTACGAGTTGCACGGTCATGAGTTCGAGTCCGGTTGCCACGACAGCTCCAATATAAGTTTGGATAGTCTGTCAGTGTATCTGACCCATGTGTACCCTTCTATGCTACATGGCAGAACACATCAAAGTTTAAGGACCGGAAGCTTTCCTTAAGAGAGTGAGATAAAGTTACGCGGATTTTCACCGGTATCAATCTTTAGATGTTTGTTTGTATTATGAAATTTTAATGTAACAACCTCATGAAATTTTACGGAATCTTATGTTTGCGACGCTTTTTGTTTGACGAATCAGTTGAGGTTTGTAAATTTTTTTACATCTGTTTTTGGCTTCATATATTCATGGCATGAGAAGACTGTTTGCACACACACGCGTACCGTTTAAATCCACCTGGTACAAGGTCCTGCGGACGTTTTACTCAATCAACTTGGTCCGCACGCCGATTGGATGTGTCGATTTGTTTATCGATCTCCACCGTATGATTTGCTCAACTGACCACTAATCAATAATTGGTAGAGTGCACAGTCCAGTCGGTATTGATAATGTAGGGCGTATTTTTTGGAGAGCAGATTCAATAAACTTTAAAAAACGGCCAATCACCTTGAGCAGTGCGATGAAGTAGCTGTTCTATTGTGTTGTGTAGCCTCTGTTCAATGGAATTCAACTCTCTAGGGAATTCGGGATTGTTTTCTTTATAGTTTACCCCTTAGACCAAAGCTCCTGCATTTTTGAGAATTGTGTGACTTTCAAACATATTTAACACGAAGTAACCACATGAAGTAGTATACGTGCCACAATATATGAAAGAAAATAAAAGACTGCTGAGGGCATTAATAGGGAAAGATGGAGGGGAAGAGAACAAATTATACCGATCCACGCAGAAATTCACAATACGTGAGCCACTAATTTCCGCTCCCTGCCATATCAGCTAAGGTCCTCAACCAAAGGTGTTCATTGTACTTCGGAGCCCAGTCATGAAACCTGGAGCGCCCTACTGAAGCAAGCTTTATAGTGTCTTCAAACCCCGAACGCAAGTAATGTACTGACCACCAGACTACCTGTTCCAGTCTAACCCACTACATGCAAGCAGAGAACGGTGGGACAGGCGGTGGGTTCGCATTTGTAAAATGTGGCCAAACCAACTAAGCCTGAGACCAGATAATTATGATCAGGGATCGACGACGTTCGTCTGTAACAAAGGCACGTCGGCAAAATTTATCATTGCTGACACTGTTTCCATCACACCCCGGCGGTGCTTTAGAAACACCGACATATAGAAATGGACGCTGTGAACGTTTTACACGCGGATAGACCAGGTTTCACAACCGTACAGTGGGTCGCTCTTACAATAATGTCGTACACTTGGTCTTTTGCAAAGCGACATCATACAGACTTCGTGATTAGTGTAAGCTAGCAATCCGCCATCCCAGTTTTAGTTATATGATTTGTGTTCCCATCAGACATTCCGCCAACTCTAATGTAGCTATCAAGGTACATGAACTTCTCGACTGACCCCAATGGCTCACCAACAAGAGTGAAAGCAGACTTCGAATCCTGAACAATCTTGAAACAACACCTTGCGTTTGGAAAGTGTATGGGTCACTCCAAACTGACGAACTGAAGTCTATAACCTGTCCGAGATGTTCAGGGCCCCATTTGAATACTCGCAGATTAGGGTGGTGTCGTCTGCATACTCTATGACTCGAAGTCGAATGAAAGCCTGGGAACATTTCCACACCATCAAATTTGCAGTCTATCAGGGCGCACTCTAGAACTTCGCTACTTCAAAGTTGAATAGGAAAGAGCAGGCTGAACAGCATAGACGTACCCCACTTGAGATATTGAGGTTCGGCGATACGCTGCCATACGCCCTAATCCTGCCCGAGGTGTAACAGTAACTTGCATTCAATAAACCGATGTTTTTTTCGCGCCCGGAAATCCCCGCTAAACAGTCTCAGAATGCAGCTCTGGCAACTGAATCAAAGACCCCTTGATGCGTAAAAGACAATTTTTGGCCTTCTATATGAACGGTAAAGTTCAAACATTTACCGGAGTGTGAAGATGCGATCAATGCTATCGTCACCAAAGGGAAACCCAGATTCCCATGAAAACGCTGGTCGCATGTTTCGTTTAGTCTACGAAATACGATGCTGCAAGTAGCTTTGACGCAATAAGAGTCAGGATTCTACGTCAGTGATTTGCACACGAAATGCGTGAGCCCTTTTGAAAGTGGAGATAATGTTAGTCAACCCCCAGTCATTTGGAACGACCTCACTGACGCACAGCTTTCGGGGTGGAGCTGTTAGTTCTTTTTCCAGAGCTGCGTCTCCATCTATAAGAAGACTTTTCAGGAACCTGATCTCAAGTGATTCTTCTGTTTCCGAGGACAGAGAAACATCAGCAGACCAGTGAGCATAGGCAGAGTCCGAGGGCATAGTTAATGGTGCGGATGACCAGTTGAACTGCCGTTGCGAGTGCACTGCTCGTCGTCCTTAGAGTCGTTGTCGGTTATAGATAAGCTTTGCAGATTCCATTACTCACAACTGGCTTCCCGCTTCCATTTGCTCGGACGAGATGGAAAGGTTTTCGAGTTTTCTTGATAGCAACCGCCTCTTGCATCTCGATGACGCGTTTTTTCCACCGGATCTTGCGATCCTGTCATAGTTACTCTCTAGACTCCAAACCGTTAGTATTACGAACTGAATTGTACTCGCCGCTGGTTGACACATTTCGGCGGACGTTAAGAGGTTCTAGTGATCGCACAGAGACAGCGGTTGACAGCTGAACGAATTATAGTTCCACACGAGGCAGTACCGCACTCACACGTTGCATGCCGCATATGTGCCCAGTGTTGTCTGGCAAATAAGGACCTGGCGCGCTCTGGTTGGTATAGATCGATTGTGCCCATGCTAGCTAAAATATATCAACTCGTGTTTGATGACGAAGTGGCCTCCCACCAAAGCGCAGAACGAACTTGGCATGCACCACTGCGTTATTGGAATCCTCACAGGTACTTCAGATTGACTTGCAGTTCTGGAAGTAACCTCGCCACCGATTGCTGACTACTATCCACGTTTGACTTGACGATGGAAGTCGTTAGGTGACAATTAAAATGCCGAAGATTAGTACCTACCAGAAGCAGACCGTTATCAGCACAGGGATGCAACAAACATTCATTGTTGTCTGCTCGGCGGATGCTGTATCGTGAAAGTATAAACTGTCTAGGTCACGCTTATCAGCAGCTAGCCTGCCTACTTGAGCGTTCAAGTCTGCAGGCAGTACTGCAATGACCGTGTGTCGAGCAATGGTGGTGAGAAAACAATGATATGTGAGGCCATACGCATATATTTGATCTACTCCGAAGGTGTAACTATGTAGCATAAAGTGTCCCTGTTTTGAAACACAATCTACATTCGGTTGAATCTTCTGAATGTGAGTGAACTCTCATACAGTGTCAGAGTGTACCGTACGCATTTACTTATATTTTTTCCCGCTTGGACCGTGTTTGTATTTCCTTATTGATCGCGTACGGCGATATTATCCGTGCACACAGATTGCTTGCTTTGCCGTGTTGCAATATTGATATTGCAACAACTTGGCTGTATTAGTGTCTATAATGGAAGAACACCGTTCAATCCACCGAAAAGGAGTCGTTTGCATCCGTTTACTCAAATTTGTGTTTCTTTTTCGTTCACTATTAGGGGTGTAAGTTATGATTTCACAGGATTGTAAATTTCTATTTACCATTCTCTCAATCTTCAATCCTTCAGACTCGATTGGATGACCCCAGTTGATTCTAAGTGTATCAGCCCCTTCGTGAAGATTCGCACACACACACACACACACACACACACGGACAATAAACTTTAACCCCGTCAATTGGCATTGTGATGAAAACAGGCTGACCCACTGATCCGTCTACTTCTTCCTCACCCCTTCTGGACAGTTTTATTCCCCACCCCTGTGATTGTTTGTTTTTCGATTTCGTAAATAATCTTGACATATGAATGGTTGTTTTATTGTCTTCTGCAGATATCGCATGCAAAATATGCTTGAGGCGGGTAGATTTCAAATGTACATGCTCGTGGATCGTTTTACCAATTTGTGGACAATTGCGTTGAAGTTTAGATTTCAAAGAGCCCGTTAACGTGAAACTCACCACGTTTGTTGGTAGGTTGTCATCCAGTTTGTAGAGTCCGGGTTGACTATCACTAGGTGAGTGGATTGAAATTGTTTGCGAGTTTCCGCAATGCAATCGGCATATGATAGTTGAGTTACAGTCTACCAAAAATCGAGACTGAATTCAAGTTGAGATTGAAACTAAGTTTCCTCGAGTGGATGGGAAGGGACTAACTGACGGCACATACTGCGTACTTCGTTGTTCCTTACCGTTATTCGTCGTGTTGCTATCCGCCGTTTCATTGATCGTTATTCCGTTTACGCGCTCGTAGGCTGTAAACCCAGTCACCACAGATTGTGAAACACTTAATCGTAACAGGTCAAGTGGTTGACTCCGCCACTTCGTTTAAACTACTGTCCTGCACTTGCAATCTCAAGACAGCGTTATTTGGAACGTTGTTAATCCGGTTTGCACACCGGCTGTACTGCCAGAAGATGATGTCTCAGTTACTACGGTCGCCAGTGCGCTGTATCCATGTCCCCCACCCTGATATGTATCCATGTGACGTCCGTTCGTTTCATTATCTTGTCGCCATGCTCTAAACTTATATAACTGAATGTTTCATGTTATCGATGGGTGAGCACAAACGAATGCTTGTATTTTGCAAGGTCCTGCTGTCGTGATGACGTGAATGATGAGAACCCAATATTTCAATGAATCGTTTAAACTTAGTTCAGCAAAATAAATAAGTGGATTTGGCATCACAGTCCATCACTGAGTTCTCAGAATTTATTTTATCGGAGCAAGATCCACGAGTAGTACAATTTTTTCTTGCTATCTGCACAAATAAATGGAATGGAAATAATAAAAAAAGACGTTTAGGTGCATTGAGGTGTTTCGATTTAGGGAATTGTTTTTGTCAAATCCCTTCTCATGAATACTATATTTGGATGGGACATTCCGTCAAAGCGATCACTTCTTCATTTATCAATCTATTTTCACTATTTCGCGCGCTATTGTTTGGTCACTTCCAGGTAGCTGAAACCACCTGTTCTTGTCCACATTTGACGACGTCTCGTTTGATGAAGCCACGACTGTTTGCTTACCTATTGTTCGTCCATCAGTGATCACTCGTGCCATCCGCTCTATATCAACTACATCTGTGTTGAGGCAGCGAATGAATGTGTTATTTCTAGCGTTCGCATAAGTAAACATTTTACTGGTCTCTTTTTGGACTCGTATGCTAGGGTTAACTGAACCGTAATATCACTCTATGCCTGTTATCTATGGAGTGACTGGCCGTCAGAACCATTCGCATATAAACAATATGTTCATCCAAATAATGCAACTCGCCGCAATCCCCTTGGGCCTTGTTCATCGTAAACAATGTGATACATGTTTGTGTTATAATTAAGTTATTGGCTTCGACATGATGTTGATAGAATGCTGTTATGCCAAGATACTCGGGATCTGTACACGCAGCTGTCTGTCTGGTAGTAGGTCTCATAATTGCATGCCGTTTTCATTTTGCCTGTACTAACAATTATCGAGTTAGAAAAACCTGTTCGCTTGTTAATAAGCTCCGTCCATCACTTCACCTGGTGGTTCGCAGAGCTGGTTCCGATTGTTTAACAGTTTTGTGCTGCGATGTCAGAATCAAACGAAGTGACGAAATAAGAGTTTGATTTTCACATTTCGCCCCATCAGTTACGGTGCGGTATACAGGTGAAAAGCAAATCGACAATCGGAAGATGAATGGCCATTTTTTTCGGTAGTGTTATGCGTAGGCGATCAATATGTGTATTTAGCGTGTGTATATTACTTCATCAGGGTGAGAAAATGAGGTAGACAGAAGAGCCTGCGCCAAATTCTTTGAAGAACTTGTAAATCAGACTGTTGTGATCAAATTGTCCTTCGTTTCGTGTCCAAATTACTCTCCAATGACTTTCATTTTTGGCCGATTCCTGCAGTTCCATGATGAAGAGTATGCTTGCAGTTTACTTGATCTGTCCATGATCAGGACTTTCTGACTACCGGCGATGCCCACCTCAGGTAGTCAGTGGCTGTGTTGATACCAACTGCTGCCACAGGATCAACCATCCCTCAACTTCGGAAAATTTTTGCTGGATTCAGATGTCCAAAGATGATGGTTAGTGACAATAGAACGCAGCCTACTTGCTCCGAATTTACTAAATTCTGCCTGCATCAACTACATCCGATTGTCGCCTTGATACCCTTAGTTTAGCCAACAGGCGGGGAGCTTTGTGGTCAGTACGCTCAGGTGGAAAAAACAACCATGTTAGTGCTGGAAACACCTCTGATGCACTATCGAACAACATCAGCTCCACAAGTCCCTGATAGACGATCTCCAGTCGAGGCACCTGTTGGACAAAAAATCACATCGCCCCTAGACCCCGTTCATTCAGCTGTCGTTGTTCCGGAATGCAGAGCTACAACCATGGAAACCAGGTGCAATCAGTGGCACGGAACCAAACCACCTACGTTTCAATGTGGACCAGACTGCCTTAGCCTGGGATTAACGTAACAGTTTTGTTAAGTGGTCTTCGGATTGAAGTCAGAGAGCGCTGAGCAATGCTAGTTTTGAATTCCAAGTCGGCATGAACATTTGAATGAAGCATATCAACCAGCTAAAACCCATGGGTATCGTCTGGCGAAAAGGAAGTGCCTTTGAAGATCATGATGAATAAGTTTGGTATCCCTCAGTTTGAACCTGTTGCGGCGACCACCAACGCATGCGAGCTGCTCTCCCCGTTGGTGAGATTGTCGAGTTTGACGACCAAGACACCTTTGCAGGCTGATGTTCGACTTCCGTCGTACGATGAACATCCTTAAAGAGAAAATTTTTGGATTATGGTAAACCTGATTTGAAGAACATAATTTAGCTGCCAAAACTGATATCTCCGACCATTACTGAAGTACACATCAGCGTGAGGTTCAAATATCTTCGTGCGGCCACAATGTCAGTTGTTTCTATATGTATAGAGAAGTATTTTACGTAGATTCGCAAAGCGTCTGATAGCTGAACACACTGCCTATCCGAAGTTTGCTTTAACAGTGTTTTTATTGGTTCTTGTAGTTCGGAATTTGGGACCCAACCGGAATGGATTTCTATTTGCGTTATTTGTTCACCGTTGTTCGTACCAGTTACTTACGCTCGTGTTCAGTGAGATTCGGTTATGCCACCCATACATCTAAGATGATATTTGTATTGGCTAGGAGATCAGTTCCAGTGTGCCACTGACACAATGTCGAAACTGCCGGGAATTGCAAGTCGTGTTTATCTCCCTACCTTAAGACTCACATTGCATCTGATTAAAGAGTTGGTCGCTAATCAGTGCAGTGGTGTGCAGATTATGCCAACGCTATATATTCAATTATGGTTCTACTTTGCGGGTCACTATATCCGTCGGTCGCTCAGTTAAGTATCAACGGTCAGCTGTCGCCGGTCGTAGTCGAATGCGAACAGTGACCAAGTCGGGTGGTTCAGTCAGGAGTATCACCGTTTTAGCCAACCTCCGTGTCGATCGACAGTTCACATCGCGTTACTCGCGCACATTTAAAAATGCCGTAAGCGTGTAGTTCAGATATGATGTAATAGGTGGCAGTCGATAGAATATCGCATTGTGTGAGCCTTCGACGTAGTGGTTTAAACGACGGAGCCCCCGAGGATCAGTTTTGGGACGGTCTGTAGATGTTCCCGTTGTGTGGATAGTTGGTCGTGAAGTTGGCACAATTGCTGAGAGGAACAGTGAAAACCATTTTGCAAATGCCTTCCCACTTTTTAAGGTTTTTCGCAAATTGTAGACATCTAGCTGCCAATTGTTTCAGCGTACATGTAGGGGGGTTTGTGAGTTAGATCTCTGCTAGTTCGTCCTTCCATTTCTGAAACACCTGCTTTTTTTATGGTCCTATAATACTCGTCATCGGTACAGAGTGCTGAATTGTCGCAGGTGATTTTGGATCCGTTTGCCTCAAAGTATGATGAAATGCTAATATTTTGTTTGTTGGACTTAAGTGGTTTGTAATCATACACACCTGCCAGATGGACTTTAGGAAGGTGACCTGGTAGTTTATATTAGTGGTTTTATGCGTACAGATAAGTCTTCAGATTAGGTTGTTCTAGATTCGCACCTGAAACATCTCGGCATCTAAGGTCGTGCTTCTTCTGTCTGTTAAATTGATCCGTTCATATTGTGGACTGGTCCACTACAACTGTGGTGCTCTGAATGCAACGGAAAGACAATGTTAGGCTATCTGTCGCGATGGGACGACGCGGTGGATTACCTGGGGTTAAACAACGATTCGACTTGTCTCAGTTTGATAAAAGCTCGGTAGAGCTCTTCTGTCGTCGGTCATGGTCTACTTGCAAGCGTGCAGTCGTAGATACGTACTCTTTTTGGGTGTGGCCTCAGGTCAAATTTCACACAAATGTCTGGGTGCCCACTATGAAATCGGGGCGTATCACATTGCAGCAGACCATAATTTGTTTTAGAAAAGCTTGTTTTTGATAGTACAAAACAGTTAACTCTGCTAATTTTGATGTGCGACTTCTCTCGCTTCCTATTGGCTTGGGTGAGCATATTGCGCCCCATGTTTGTGGTGACTGTGGGTAGAGGGGTTCGAAATTATGATGATACAGAATTTGTTGCTCATCCTTAGGTTGGTGTAACATTGCAAACTGAGATCTCCATGAGGGAACCAGATCGATAATCAAGAGTTGTTATCTTCACTACTAGGGGCTGAGCAGAGCCGACTTACTTAAATCACAGACCATGCAGGATACACAGATTTAATTGCAGGTCGCCCTCAATCTTCCGTTAGCTGGTCCACCATGCAAGCCTAGAACGACCCACTATACAGTCTGGCGGGCGTAAGTGTGAGCTTCAACGTAGATGCTTGTCCGCTTGTTCTCCGCACACCTAATCTTCTAGTACGATCGTAGTGGGTTACCAAATCGGAGGTGCGAGTATTCCAACTCTCAACGGAATACCTCAACGTAGCGACGAGGTACGTCCAAAAGCCCACACCAGTCGGATAGCGAACAACATGAGCGACAGGACGAGTCATCGTCCAACGAGATCGGACCAACGGACGAGGAATGACAGGTGGAAAACTCCCCTGTTGAAGGTGTTGGTCATATAAACTGGGCAGAAGTGCACACGAGGTGTGAGCGGAAACCGGGGGATGTTATGGACTGGAATTCTGACTCATAAGTGCGGGCGAGCGTGTGGCACCACAACCGGTGAGTTGGACACTAGAGACTGTGCCTAATTGGACGCCTTTTTACTATACGATGAGGCAAAGTGAATTTCCGCACATCTGTCCGGATTACTGGACGCCGACTACATCGCTCAATCTACTCATAATTTCCTGTGCATCTCCATCAGAAGGTGTACACATTTAAGACGTCTGTGGCGTATCCTCGGGATACTTAAGCGTTATCGCAAAAGGTTATTGACCTCATTCAGAGTAAGGCCGCAAGCAAACGGAATTCCAATTGGTTGCCCTCACAAAGTGCGTACCTTTACTGTTAGCAGCTTCTGCTGAGGGTTATTTACGTGTCAAGTTTAGGTGCTCGGTCTTTCACCGAGTTTGACACAGACATTAAATCTATCGTGTTAAACCAGGATATGGAGATTTCCTACCTAATATAGTGATCTATTGGTTTTGTATCGGAATCAGAATCGACCAACATTCTTCTCTAGATTCTGAATTATCGAGATGAGCAGACCGTTTTATGTATAAAAGGGTCTAACGTAAACCAAATTGGCCAGGGTAATATGTCAGAAAGACAGTAAATCTTGAATGATGACTCTTTATTAAAGTTGAAAATGTGCACAGAAGACTCATTAAAGACGGAGTGTGATAAAATTCCGAAAAATATCCACTTAGAACGACCGATAAAGAAAGGCGTATTATCGTACATTATGAAAAATGCTATGCTGTAAGTGAACAAATATATCTTTAGAGTCTTTCTGACCAAACAATATCAACTGGTGTGTTTGCTCAATCTCCACCTGAATGAGATAGAGAGCAACACTTTTCAAGCGGCAATTGTGCGACTACTTTTCTTTAGCTAGAAATTAAAAGCTTGGTCAACACCAAAAATGGATCTCTCAGTGTTTTGGAGCAGTGTACACGGGTTTGACGATTGTTTTAGCGAGTAAGAGAACGACACTTGACACGCTTGAAATCGATAAGCAGTTTAGTCACCCTTCTGTTTAGTGTGGTATGACCTACCACATTGACCAGGTTCCGCCCTTAAGTATCGTCTACCGTAAGTCAAGCGGTCAGCCATAACCGACCTAATAATGATATTTAGCAACGGCTGAAATGGTCAAAGTTGTGGTACACAGTAGAAGTCGATCGACGATGGCTTCTAATCATCTCATCGGTATTGATGGAGGCGTGATTGACCTTATTTCTCAACTGTAAGGCGACAAAAAACAGTTCTGTGTGTTACAGAGTAACGTAACAATAATCAACCAATGTGATTGTTTCTTGTAATCATTGTTCGTGGTATAACGTAGGGAGCTGTAGAGACTTGATGAAAATATCCACGGAATAAGTGTTTTCCTTTCAGACATGAGGTGGACTGCGTTCATTTGGAATAACAGGATGTTAGCGTATCACGCACTGGCATGCTACTTCTCGAGCGATGTTCATAAGACCGATTGTTCAGTGAATAGTTTTTCTCGCCCACCTGGAGATGCCGTTACTAATAGTTAACTATACTGTCGCACTATTGGGTAGCACAATGTGGATGGTTGTCGTCCACTCCATGGCCAGCTGGCACTTGTAATTTTGAGGAATCGACTTTCAACATTTTCAACGATTTTCAAGATGTATTCTCAAACCGACACTCCCTTATGACCGACGCCGTTATCGATTGGAATCATCACCTAGAGGAGTAGACTGGACGCAACTGGAACCGGCAACCTCGGTGAAGAGATCTGAATTGTCTGTTAGTTAATCCACCTGTTATATTGAAATCAGTTAACAAAGTGAATGCCTCGTCTCAAACGATGCTCACTGGACCAGTGGTCTAGCAGATAGAATTTTTGTTCACATCCGCTTAGTATACGTTTTACTCTGGTAAGCTGGAATAAGGACGAACCTGGTTAGAGTGTCAACTTGAGGGCGGTCATCATGACGAATTTCTAGTATTTCGACGATTGTGTTTGTTTCTACGCCTGAATGTCGAATGGTAATCACCGAGAGGAAACAACAGAAAAGATGAGGGCAGCCAGCTGCAGTCTATTCCTAGGGCTACTCATTTTAAGGTTAAGAAGCAACAACAATACGACCTAGACAGTACTACTCATCAACAGCAATTCCGTTAACTAGTCCAATCAACATCTCTCCATGCTTCATGATCAATCGTGCATTTTACGGGTTTTCAGGAATTAACACTAGAACAGCCAGAAACCTGACCACTATTTAGGGTTCACACCGATCATTATGACGCCTTTTAATTTCCACAAATACTAAAGCGATTACAATGAGCAAAGCCCATTTCTAAGTAATTTCGGCCTGTTTTAAACTTTGTGATGAGAGAAGTATTTCTAATTAACTGTCAACCTAATAAACATTCGTCCATGTAGGGTCTTTTCGTGAACACCGTATTACTGTACTGCTTTCATACTGCAGTGCTTCCCCAAAGAGGAAGTCCCTGAGAAGAAACGATCCCATGGGATAAGAATGTTTTACAGAAACAAGCTTCCATGTGCCATACATGAGGCATGTTTTAGGGCTTGAAATGAGCCTAGAAACAAACGGCGAACTACTCGTAAACCAAGTAGCTTCTTCATACATTAGGTTCAGGGAGAATTACAAAAAAACCTCAGTCCGTTAGTGAAATCTTCATGCATCTACCTGGCATGCAAAATTCATTAAACCTAGCCTGAGTTTGTTCAGCGGCAATTTTGTGCCCAGAACTACGGCCAAATCAATGTCCACCACATGATCAGCGGGACATGTGAGCGATGTCCCTCACACATTACTTCTTGTGGAACCTGAGCGCTGGAAATTGTTGACTCAAGTGGCATAATTGCCACGAACTAAACATACTTCCTCCGGAAAACAAAAGGAAACTAACGACGTCGGATTCATTTTTTGAGCTTAATAAATCACTTAATAACTGGAAGACACAGTGACCATGCTAGTTTGATTTTGAGCTCACACATTGTATAGGACGTGTGAGCGGAAACCTGGTGTTGTTGTGGCCTGAAATGCTGACTCATAAACGCGAGCGCGCGCGTACCATGCTAACTAGCGTGTTGGACAATAAAGACTGTGATTTATTGAACGCCTTTTCGCTACACTGGTGCCGTACCCCGAACACAACGCAATGAATTGCCATGGCCAAGCCAATTTGCGGATGGTGACGTGGGATAGTGGCTGTCGGAATTTGAGGCGATTGCGGCGTGCAACGGATTGAAAAGCGAAACACAACTTTTGACGGCATTAGGAACACTGCTCACCGGATGGGCAAAAGCTGTCTATGCAAGCAAACAAAGACCGCAATATCGTATCAAGAAACACGGACTGCACTGATTCGAGAGTTTGCAAAAGAACATGACCGACAACGAGCAATGGATCAATTTTATGGTGTCGGATTTTGCGACACTCAAGACCCCATGGTTTACTATCAGCACTTATTACAGCAGTTAACGTTGGGTTTACCGGAGGCAGATGAGAAAACGAAGGATAGATTGGTGAGGGGGCGGTTTACCCAAAGTTTGCCGCCGGAGTTGCAGGAGAGTATTCGGATGGCCGAGTCTTGTGCAATCACGGACATCGAACGGCTTGTGGGGATTGCACAGTGCCAACCCGTACGGACGTAAGTTGGACGGCTGGAAGTCAGGCAGCTCAAACAGAGAGTGGAGCAGTTGACGAAGGTAATGGAAGGTTTGAAGACGAGTGCGGAACCAAGATGAGGACAAGTCAGATGAGCACGCGAACAACCTCGTCGTAATCATTGTTTTGTTTGTAATAAGGTGGAACACTTTGCCCGCCAGTGCCCTAACAGACGTCTTCATTCTTGTTTTTCGGTGGTAACGGCTTATCATGGGGGCGTTCCACGGGTGAAGGTTCTGATCGAGGGAAAGCAGAAGAGTGCGATAGTAGATCAGGGGCGGGTGCGTCGATTACAGGCAGAGTGCCAGGGTTGCCCGTCAGGTCCGGTAACTGGCATGTAGTTACGGTCGCAGGAACGGTGTTAAAAGCGCTGGGGACTCAGAACGTTGGGATCCAGATAGGTGGTGTCAGGCTGCGTCACGCAATCTTAGTGATTGACAATGTGAAAGAGACGATCATAGCCGCCGATCTGCTACGTCAACTGAAAGCAAGCGTAGACCTGGAGAGGGACGAGTTGCGTGTTGATGGCGATGTCGTGAAGTTGCATCGCGAAGAGACCAAGGAACAGTGCCGAACTGGCTGCGTCTCGATGAAATCTCTGCCAGAGTGTCCGTATCCAGCCATCCGGCAGTGTGTTAATAAGTTTGCTGACCTGCTTACTGGCGCGGATGATCAATACGGATTCTGTACATGGATGGAACACTCGATAGACTTATAGCCGGGTGAAGAATGTAGACCAGTATACTAACGAATACTATTCACGTTGATTCCGGAAGTGAAAAGGCAATTAGAGATGTTCGGAAAGGAATAATTCAAACGACAACCAGCTCATTTTCGTCACCCGTTGTATTGACTAGGAAGGCGGATGGAACCTACCGATTTTATGTCGATTTCAGAGAGCTGAACTGGGTGACGATCAAAGATGCGTTCCTGATGCCTCAGATGGTGGAGATTTTTACGCAGCTGCATAAAGCTAGAGTATTATCTCATTGATTCGCGTTCCGGTTACTGGTAACTACCAATGGCACGAAAGGACAGAGCGAAGACTGCGTTTTGTGTGAACGGACAGCAGTACGAGTTCCCTAGGATGCCGTTTGGTCTATGCAATGTTCCAGCAACCTTCAGACGTCTCTTGCTTCGCATTCTGGAGGGTCAGGAGGGAGTGACCGTGTACGGAGACGACATCGCTGTATTCCCCAAGACAGTGTCGGAACACGTGGATAGACTGCGAGCAGTGTTGTAACGAATCGATGCAACCGGCCTAAAATTGAGCAGTAAGAAGTGCCCAGTAGGCCGCAGTTCAATGGTTTGCTTGGGTCACACGGTTGGTAATTGGAAAATCCAACCACTGCCAGAGAAATTGACAGCCATCAAGGACTTCCTAACAACAAAAGCGAAGCGGCAACTGAGGTGTTTCCTTGGAATGGTCGATTACGATTCAAAATTTACGCCGGGGTTCTCTCAGAAAGCATATCCACTATTGCAGCTGCTGAGGAAAGACAGGAAATTCGTGTGGACTGGAGACTTGGAGGTGGCGTCCACCGAACTCAAACAGGAGGCTGTCAGCGTGCGACAGTGCCTGACAATTCCAAAGCCGATTGAGCCATTTTTTAATGTCAGTTTACGCAAGTGATATCGGAATCGGGGCAGTTCTTTCACAACCATCGAGAACAATCGAGTATGCCAGCCGAGGACTGACGGAAGCAGAGAGAAAGTATTCCACCACGGAGAAAGAATGCCTAGCTATCGACTGGGTGGTAGAGAAGTGGAGGACCTACCTAATAAAGACCATCTTCCATGCTGAGACGGACCACGAACCCTTGATCTGGCTGAAGACGGCGAGGGATCCACGTGGACGACTGGCACGGAACAGGACAGTGAACTCGTTGGGGGGTGTCCATATTGTTGTCTGTCTCGACAGATTAGCCTAACGATCTAAAGAAATGGCTTTCCGTTGTGTGATGCAGCCGATGTGGTCACAGCGGGTTTCCCGCACATTTTGGAGTGTTCACTGATCCAAGTACTAAGGGATAGACTAACCTCCTCCATGTAGCGCTCACCACCTCTACAATGAAAATAAAATTAGGTCAGACTTAACGACTCTGGTTGCCGTGACTGAGTGACACCGACGGTCGTGTTGTTTGCTGTACTCCACGAAATTAAACACCGTAATAAGTTCGTAAAACGGTTGTGTACAGGTGTTGCCTTAAACATCTGGCAAACACGCGACGCATGAATGCGCATCTAAAACACTTTTTACTGTGTACCGTTACTAGCCAAACATTGATATAATTTTGCCCTCATTTTTAAAAAAGAATAACCGCCTATCAAAAAAAATGAAAGGGAAGAACCTGTCATAAACTATCCTCGCTACATGCTCGTCCTGCCCCCGAGAATAGTGTGCGTATTGAACCCTTTTTGTACTCTCCAAGAAACACTACACACATACGCGAACCGGCTAGTAAACGTTGGTTTCTTGTGGGCTGACCGTGAAACTGAGTCGTAGTCTATTCGGATTAATGGATAATCAGACGTACGTGTCAATGAATCGGGATCTGGAGTCAGTGCAGAGCAAGGCACTCAAACATTGACTGCCAACTAACATTAATGGTTACATTGAATCTGATACTCCCCTCGCTAAAAGTCGTCATCATGACAAATAACAGACGTCTTCCTACTCATATTTACGACTGTTTTATCAGATGTGACTTGTTTGTCAGAGAGATAAGACACTGAAGATCAAATTTTACCCCCAGTAGAAGTCTAATCCCCGAACCATGTGGTAGATTTCACACGAGACAATCGGATAAGTAGACAACCGGGTCCAAGTGTCAGAATTTTGAGTCCACGATGTGGCCTTGTCACCCAGCCAACAGAGTGAACGGCGAGTAAGAACAAGCGGATCCTGCCGTTGAGTAGAGTTCAGCTTTCAAAACCGAGTCTTGTCCAAATAATGATCGTGTGCGTTGAAATCGTACCGGTAATCAAAGGTTAAGTGGGCGATAAAGTTATGTTTGTGCAGATTAGGTGAGGCAGTTACGGTTTTGGGTACCATTTTGTGGCAACCAACAAGACAGCAAAAAGAGGTACATTGCAAGATGTAGGCATTTCGTTTAGTCTCACTGGCCGATTACATAAGACATTCGGTTATACAGGTTTAGGGAATGGCGAAAAACAATGGAATGAACAAAAGTCACATGAGGGCAATCGAGGTTGGGTAAACGGTTTTATTGTCACGGCAACGAAATTGGTTGCGCCAGCATCTTTTGCCGACAAAAGACCGGCGCGTGACGCTTGATTGACAATGCACTGGAAGACGCCAACATCTTGGGATTGCGACTGTGTTATAGGACGATAAATGAAGTGAAGGGGTCAATCACATGACCTCTTGCGATCGAAGACGCCGGATCTCTGATCGGGTGTTGGCATGCTGACCCACGTTGAATCAACGTCTGCACTAGCCACTTGAGGATATGTTTCACCTCCTTTCGTCACAGGTTTCGATCTGTTCTGCTAATGTTTGAGTCGTTGCAACTGTGAATAAACTAACTGGTAGATGACAGGAGAAAAATAACTACCATGACAGTGGAAACTAGTCCGGCGGGTGCAAAGCAAAAAACGCAACTCCTCTGCGGGTAAGTGCGATCAACAGCAGATTTCAACTTGCGTCGCTAGTGTTGTGGTCTCCTGTTTAGGGGAGGCAGATAAAAACCTGTTTATTCGGCACTGATTGTGGTTGGGAGTTGGCTACTCGTTCGTTGCAATGAGTTTCAACGAATTTGACTGAATGCCCATTGGCGAACAGAATATTCCTCAAGAGCTCCTCATCAGCCTTTCGGCGTTCAGTCGTGCACGATTTCCTTGCTCGATGAAATAGCGTTCGCATTAGACCACATGTGTAAGCCACGGGCGTTCATTTCATGGTTTTGTCAATATGCCCTATACTTATATAACCGAATGGATTGTGTAATCGATTAATGAGAATAAATGCAATGCTTGCATCTCGCACTGTATGTTCTCTTGCCGTCTTGATGAGCTGGATAAAGGGAACTTAGTGTGTCAAATTACCAATAGCTATCGTTATTAAAAAGTAGGGACGAGACACAATGGTTAGATAAACTACTGATGCGACTTATTGGTTAGGGACCCATACAAGGTAGGCGTTAAATAGTCACTCAGAAGTGGACTGAATCAGACGGGGAGGTTAGTATCACCAGTTTCATAGGACAAATCACGTGCATCCTGGGCAAAGAGATGGAAAACCAGAACGGTCATACTTACTCACGTAATGCCGTTTGAAAAACGGACGAGGCTGTTTGTAGCATTCATAGCTCAGACATTATACGTGAACTCCAATGATATTGGTCGGAGTTATACTTTTCCGGAAGTGCACTGATGGAGCAGTAATTCAACTAGATTCAGCATAACATTTTGGCGTTGTTATTGCCGTCACAGTCATGATTTTTGGTGGACATCAGTCATCATTTCTTACTCGATCCTGTACACCATTATCATCAGTCCATCATGTTCGGCATACTGACCGAAAAATCCAAAAATGGAGATCGACCGGAATGTAGAAAGCGACTAATGAATCACAATTTCAGCCCCGGGGTTCGGATAGAAAAGTGTCTGGTGAGTCTAGAGTGAGGGGGTCAGTAATGACAACATGAATAGTTTCACAGGGTGATGGAAGCTCAGGTCACCTATATGCTGCGATCTGATCCACTCAGAAGAATAAGTGAGCCTCTATTGGTCGTACCGTCAATGATCGGAGCTAGAAGAAAACTGTACTGAGTCAGGTGAACTGATGGCTGAATCAGTGAACGACCTTCATCGAAGATCAGGCAGCTGATATTAAACTAGAGGTTAATAGTGACAAATGGCGTAATTCAATCTAGGCGAGTGGGTACTCATTCAGCGCATTCCCGTAAAGACAGCAAGAATGAGCACGGGCAATGCACTTTACGTATAATGTGCACATCTGTTCCGTACGAACTGATCATGACGAACAACATCGTCCAAATGTATCGAAGTGAGACTGATTGCAGACGCAATTACTTAACAGTACAACTCTTCCTAAGTTTAAGTCATTTCAATCTAAGCACGATTGTTACATGAGGGTTGAATAATCTCACAGATCAATAGTGGGCGATTCCCGATTAGTTTATAAGTTGTTACCGACTTGAAAATAGTCACATTTGCGAAATGTTTTCCCAGTAAGTGACTGAGCAAGTATACCACACAAAATGCACTTCTACGGTTTCTGCTCGCGCCGGTACACTTAATGTAGCATGGATGTTCGGCTTTCTACCCCTGATGTTCTGAAGTTCAATTTATGTACTGGGACTGAGTCTTCCATAGTACAACTTACACTTCTGAGGGCAATACGATGTCACTGCCCTACCACTGTTTAAGCGTTCAACATAGTGATCATATTCGTTGGTAGAACAAAACGTATTTTGGCGAGGCATGTGTACACTAATGCGACTATCAAAAGAATTACAAAAATAAACTCCTCTCTCCTTCATATTCGGAGTTACACTTGTCTGATCCACCGGTACAGGATGATTTCCCTAGAACTCGTAGCCAGGTTAGTGTTGATCTGCATACGAAGTTGTTGAATACTAATGTGTGTTGGTGGAGAAGGACACCAGCCATGCATAGATCCTTCAATGTGATTTGGATAGTACAGTTTAGCGGACAATGTCGAAGAGTAGCAGTTGCATTGATCGAAAAACGAATTGTTCGTTTAAAAAAATATTTGTCTATTTTCAAGTCGAATAAATGCATATAAAAGAAAACGCCTCCTGTGGACCAATAAAAAGGTAACGAATGAGATAAAAAGCTTTCAACTGTTCAAGAAGTGGTCCAGTAAACGAGATGGACGTGAATAAAGCGTTTTTGAACACAGTGCAGCGACGATCACGAGCATTGTGGACGGATACAACCACTTGTCATTCGCGAGGAACGAAAGAAATTTGATTGTATTTCATTTGCGCTCAGTGTGAAAAGCACCTACAGAGAGATGGAAGCAATAACAAAGAATACATTTTGTAATCCAGTGGATGTTCACGTAAACACATAATCGAAGATAAATCACCCATCAACACAATCGGAAACTGAAACTGAAGTCACATTACATGCCTGAGGAACTTTTAAATGAATCTGGGTCTGGAATTAATCGACAGTAACCGTTGGTAGTAAATGAAAAATATGTCTTCCCAGGACACTAATCACCACGATTCGATGTCACAGTTGTCAACGTCTCCGACCAGAGAGACACACCAACATGATAGAGATAAGCTTCGAGACCTGTAACACTATGCTTCGGCGCCAAGCCACTGGTCGATTGCAGCGTCACCTATTCCAGTGAACTAAAGGTTTTGTAAACTAGGCTCTACGAGTGAAACGATAAGGTGATATACGAGGAATTTGTTCGATTAAAGAACTTGATGACGAAAAATGGCGTTAAGTATGCATAACTTAGGACAACAATTCTTGGTAATGCGCTATCTGTTCTGGTAGCAAATTTATCACACAAACAATCGGGTGAAGCCGATAACTGAAAAAAAAACGGAAAATTAGCGAACGTTTTCGGTTCTATTAGACCTAGTGTCGGAATTATATAGCAGGATAGAAAATATGTAAAATGACTCGTGTTATTCCGTTGTCACTGGTCTCTAGTCGATCTTTTAGGATAGTATCATGAGAGTCATTGCCCTGAACATAAAGCAGAATACCTTCTCGGCTAATATTACTGCTTTCACAGCATCAGACACATTCTAAACAGTTCACACAGAACCGATCTATAAAGGCGAAAGATGTGTTTCATGTGGGCATTAGGCGATGATGTCGCATAAGCTGAGTAACGAATCCACAAGACGTTTGGGAGGCTCGACTGCTGTCGTCATAAGAAAAAAAAACTCGACGGACACGTTGGTTGCATCGGCCCTACTCGTTAGGCTGATAATCTGTGTCTCTCTAACAAGACCACACAGTGGTAAACTCTGTTATCCTGGTTGAAATAAAATATACACTCGAACGGGTTGACGGCTTTGTCTAGCCACACAAAAACAAATATCTCAAAATAGTGTCACGTAAGTCAACTGTAATTCCGAGTTATATGATGGCATTAGATCGAAATAGGCAATAGTAGGCCTCTGTTTATGGATGTAGGTAACCAAAAATCAACGTGGCCACTTTTATCGTGTAGTCACTCGGTTGCATAACTGTCTTTTTGTTGTTGGTCAATCAATACGGTTGTGTCGTGTTGGTCAGTAGCGAATAGAGTGAGAAAGTTTACTTTTAGACAGTTGAAGTGAAACTGACAACAGAAAAGAAGGTTGGACTAAGATATAGCTTCAATGATAATATAATTTGAAAAAATCCGAAGCGGCAGCTGCTATATGTAGTTGCCAGGGAAACGGTAGTTGAAGACCAATAAGTTGGACAACTGTAAGAAGAATGAACGCGACCATGCTGACTATTTTGCTCAGATGTAATTACGGTGGGAACCATATTTAAACCCTTGAACATTCCATGGTTTTAGTCATTTCCCAGCCTACTGCCCTTCTGAATAAGTAAGTGCATTTAACCCAATACACCGCTGACCAAAAGGACACAGCCATATCGATTGATCGACAACAGAAAGACAGTTATACAACCCAGTGCCTATGCGAAAAACGTGGCCACGTCGATTTTCCGCTACCTACACTCACAGACAGAAGCAAATTGTAGCCTATCGCAAGCCAATGCTATAATACCACTCGGAATTACAATTAATTTAAGAGACTAAATTGAGATAATTGTCTCTGTCACGGACACATGTCATGCCCCAGCATCTATGTGACACGACAAGGCTGTCAACCGTTCGGATCAACCGGTAGTAGTTAGAAAAGGCACATACTTGGCAAAATTGTGATGATGTTCGACAACTCAAGACGGTGAGTTAGGGTAATGCTGAGAACGTCGATAAGAGCTGTTATGTAACACCACAGGATGATCCGGACGAAACTTGCGAGAAAATTCTCCAAAATGTGTTGTGGCCTCATTCGAGGCTTGAATCAAGGATTCGTCTGATTTAGTGCGCACCATCGGAATGGGAACAGCTTCAACGGTCTGTCTGCGTCGATCGACGATGGACTGCCGATGAAAAACGGAACCGTTCATTCGTGTCCATGGCCCGTCCGAATCGTTTTGATTCTGGAGTACCTCTGCTGCAAGAAATCCAGATTGACTGTAATGATCAGTGCGTTGACGTCGCCTGTCACCGTACGCTTGGTCCATGGGTTGTCGATCTCGATCTTTGGAGCCAGAACGGAGGAGCCACTGTTTTACCAATAGGCCAAATGTAAGTCGATCAGACGGTTGTTTGTCCCGTGCACGATGGAAACCAAGAAGGGAGTGTAGATAACTTAGAGGACTGACTAAAAGTGAATGTGGCTACCTTCACAAGGAAACTTTTGGGCACTCAATCTTAAATACAAACAGTAAGGAGTAAAAACATCGTCAACAAGCCACGTCAAACGACACAGACCAAACAATATCTGTCATTTCAGTGTGCTCGTTTGTGACACGTTCTTGGTTTTAGCAACAGAACTACTTAGAGGTTGGCCATTGCAAGTTGGATTCATCTCCCGGGTTGGGACCCTCGGGACTCACAGAGACGATAAAACGAATGGCAACTAGTCAGATTCATTAGCCTGAACATTGTCGTTGTTTAACTAAACTATCTGTCAAGTAAATACAACTAATGAAGTGACAGAGTGAACACTGTCAGGAAGCTGTCTGGCGAATGGCATCATACTTTCACTTGTAACCCAGTTGTTTGTTTGGAAAGTGCAGATACACTGAAGTTGAGTGTTTTAGCCTTTGTGTTTTGCGCTCAACTTTGCTCTTTTCATTCTGCCTAAAACTAGCGCTTATGCTTGAACTACTCGTGGATGTGTGACAGCCAGGCACCTATGTCTACAACTGAAATGCTGTTGCTGATCAACGGATGGATAAATCCATAATAGATAATTCACTAGTAAACTTACCATTGCACACCGTATCGTAAAAGGCTTATTCGAGGAGATTCACGAAACAAAAACAAAGGAGTGAGCAGAGCGTATTCACTGAAGGTAACCGAGAGAATAATTACATTGTGATGCTACTGGCTATTTTGTCAGTTTCACAGGATATTGAAAGATGAGACGGCAGGTTACCATGAAGATTCTCTCAATTTAGGAATTTGTTTAATTCGAAATCTGCCATTTTCTCAAATACCGGTAACTGTTGCACTATGTAAAATACACCTGCTAATACGTCACCCGATATAGCCAGTAGCGTGATCATAAAGCATGATTTTTGCGAAGTCAACAAGCCCGGCATTGTGTGAACATGGACTGCTATGTTTGTTTTACCACGTCGTATTACGTAAAGTTCAACATATTGACATGCTTTGTGAGAATAACTGCAGTACCGTGGGGAACAATCACCGCTGTTGATAAATAACGAGTTTCAAATTTTGAGCGTTGCATCAGGGGTTTGATAATTGGATACCTTTGTTGTTGAGAGAGGCGGGTAAAAGACAAGATGGTATAAATAATAAGTTTAATAGGCGAAATTCACCGGAAGCACACGACCGAGTTCGTGATTGTTGCCAGGCATGCGTACAAAGTGAACTTTGTCTATACCTATTATAGGAACGCCAGATGCTGAAATTTGTAAGTACTAATCAACTTGCGAGTTAGCTGTGCCGTTTACGTCATCTAGGAATTTGAGGCAAAGTTTCTGCACAGTTATAGAGGGTTCTTTTAGCTTGTGGTTACTAACTAATTTGCAGTTTAGTTGTGCCGTACATCCTAGACCTAATGGAGCATGTAGATCAGCTCCGATGTTAAGACCACCCGCTGGAAATGTGCAGAAACTCTGTCTGACTCAAGATCCTAGATTGTATCTGTCGACTTTGGCTAAGAGACGAAACTTATTTTCGGATTTCCGCAAGTGAAAACGATGACAAGACATCCGCTGGGATACTCGAACTACCGAACTGTCACCCTCAGTCTAGCGACGTCACTGCTACACCACCCAGTCAAGAGCGACGGCCTGCACAACGCCAATTTCAACTGTTCCAATCCTTATATCCTATTGACCAAGTTATCGTACTGTAGGTCCTTTATATATATCCCCATTAAACACTAGCTAAACATTTCTCACATTGTTACACGTAACATATTCTGAATTGACATTACGAACTGTGGCTTGAACGTTCCCTTTTTTGCTTGTCGTGTACCGTCTCACTTATATATTTACGCCACCGCATTATTAACTGATACTTGCCGTGCACAAAGTTCACTTGGTTTTAAGTTGTGAATTCTACGAACTATAATTACGTAGAAAATCAGTGTCATCCGAGTAAACCTTCAATAGTCTGTCTTGTTTTATCCAAATGAAAAGGTTTACAACCACTTCGACAGACTGCGCATAACTGTACATTGTAGCAGATTCTACTTTACATGCGCCGACTAAAAAAATATGAATAACATAACAAAACAATGATAACATTTGTGCCACTTGAGTACATTTTTACAGTCATCTTTTTCATTCATTCTGTGAAACAAACGCATTCGAGTTAAATTTATCACTGTACAATTCGTTAATATTTACCGGTTCTGTCGAATGGAGAACGAATCGAACGCCACTAGATAAGTGGAAATTGTTTCCAAGATAGGTTGGTATACAGGGTGGATACAGAACAACGGTTTGAACAAGACAGTTCCAAGCCTATCATCTGTCATCTGTCTGATTCAATCAGATCATACTGTAACCCAAAAAGATGTTAGTTTACAAGACGACTAGAAATTGAATGGATAAACACCACCAGCCGATCGACACTGAGTCTGGCTACAAAATTCTGACCTAACTACGCCTACAGATGCTGAATCGCTTGTGGTTTTCAAGTGATCGAAACAACCGTTTCCAATAATACAGCTTCATAAGTCGTTACGTAACACTGTCCCTAACGTTCTTATATGCAAACCACGAAGTTTACCATCTCCATTTCACTAGTGCATTAACGATGAAAATGTTATAGGATGGTCCCATTTCGATGTTATCGTCATTGGTCTCTTAGCGAGTTGCATATGCACACAGCAACATCTATCAAACGGAAAGAATGGAGGGATTGGACCACACGTACTGACGTATACGTTCTTGAGTAAAGGATTTTGGTTTTCAGTAATAAAAAATACAGTGTGGCGAACAAGCTCGTTTTCAGTGATTCATCATCAGGCTAAATACATCACATTTATATCACACATGTTTACCCCCTTCATGATCCCCCTGTAAAATGTGATATAAATGTGATGTATTTAGCCTGATGATGAATCACTGAAAACGAGCTTGTTCGCTACACAGTATTTTTCATGACTACGCTAGGGATTTTTACGCGATTTTCAGTAATAACTGAACAACGCTCATAACCGATCGCAGCTATCGCATTCCCATAGACTTTCCAGTCAGCCCTCTTTTGAAAACAAGCACTGGACTCGAGTCTCGGTCTTATTTTTTTTGAGAATCCGGCTGGTGAGTTAAAATTTAAATATTAACTCTTTGTAAACTTGATTTGTTTTTGCTTACTTTATCTATGTACACAAGCTGAATAGGGATACACACCCTGAACAATAAGAAGATCGATCGTACCATATAACGCTATTTTTGCAGATGAACACAAATATACAGAGGTGATCAGTATAGAACTGTGACCGAACTGAAAATGCCAAGCCAACAAAACGATCAGAACAATAACATCAAACAGTTTATCGAAAAGAGCTATCCTATTCATTTCACACATCCGTTCATGTCATCCTAGTCTATAACAGAGCAACGAAGTTTTCGGTTTAACTTCATGCACCCTTTTATCCAATTCTATCTTGCTGACCTTCGTTTATCATTTCTTCCTCGTTGAGTCAATTTCCTTCAGTGATGGTTCGTTCCACTCCTCCTGTTATCTATACTAATCCATAGACTTTGACCAGATATTTCACTGAATGCTTCGATAACTGTCCTTCGCAAATGTTCCCCTACCAAATGGTATATCCGATGAAGCCGACATAACTGAAAGTTAGCCTACGATTTCAACGCACAATCAAAAGAGAACATCAGTTAACATAAATGGTTTGGTGTTTTGCCATCAAGTCATTACAGCACAAAGGTTTTTATATGTAAAGGAAACAAGGAATGAAAATCGCGATCACTTATCAAAATGACCGTGACAGACCCACCGTTTTCTTTTTGAACAGTCTAGAGAGAAAAGAATGTGTCTTTGTCTTTCCGAGAGGTTCTCCAGAGGCGAATGGCTGCACTGATGGGCGACTCGATGGAAACAATCTGTCACGGGCGATATCCCGTACAGATATATCTTTATCAATAGCTGTTACGTGATTATGACGCCTCAGTGATTGAGGCAATTGCCGTGTAATGGGCAAATCTGAAACAATGTTCTCTTTTTCTTCCTCCAACCAGGCTAGAGTTTTTGACTGAAGCGTTGAGAGGGGAAAATGAAAGGAAAACCGTAATCATAAAATCGACCAATATGTACTGAAATGGTTATTTGGGTGTTTGATGATTAAACTGAACTTATCATCTGCGCCACCAGTGTTTGTTGTTGATGCTCAATTACCATCCAACCATAGAAAACGGCCGCGATTTAAAGATAAGAGAGCAGGCTTAATACCTGAAACTCTTGTCTAAACCCAAACAAACAGTGTGAAGATGAGAACATCGTGCGAATGAGAAAAAGGCGACTTTGTAGTTGTCATTGAAAGGCTTCATAGAGTGTCCCTAATTTACAAATAGCTTGGCACAGCAGGTACATTCAAAATGAAGAATCGGATTGGCTACCAGCAACCATAACGTCTAGGATCACCAATTCTGTGGACCGCAATAACTCCACCACAGCTACAGCGACTGACATGATGATAGCTGTCTATAGCTCTACATGCCGAGTCACAAATTATCTAAGTAGTGCCAAGTCAATACGTCATTGATACGTGTTATGCACAACAGACAATTACTTCATTATGCATGACTTGAAAGAACGTATGCACCGACATCATTCATATCAGCTTCACACCTTCACTTACAGCTCGGTTGTTTGTTTGCAAAGTGTAGGCGCCTTGATGTTGTATGTTTGAATGTAGACGTAGCTATTTTTAATGACTAGGTCCCCTCCCCTTTCCATTTCTTTTCTTCTCTTTTTCTATACAGGGTTTGCTTTTTCTTCCTCTTCGTGGTTGTGTGGCAGCTAAGCATCAGTGTGAACCACTGATGTATTGCTGTCTATGATGATGATCCTTTACACAATAGACTTTATGCTAAAGGATTTAGGCTGATATGCTAAATAAGTTCATATGAAAAAAATCACATCTGAGTTACAAAGTTCCTATTACGCGGCATATAGAGAATGACAGAGATACCGTAAAGTGCAAAAAGCTTATATCTTTCGAGTAAGCAATCTCCCTGGGAAAGGGGAGATTAGTGAAAGAGTTTTTGCAAACAAGAGACAACTACAGTACTGTTTATGACGGCCCTCGTCAAATCCCCCTTCACAAAGCCATGGTAACTCAATGGTAATGACACCGACCACCAGTCATACGGTTGCTGCATAATGTCCAAACCACACGTGATCCAGTGTAAAAGATCTGCGTTGAAGAACCATGCACTATTCATATTAAAGAAACTGTGTACAGATATTAATTACTTCATTTTACAGTTTACCTCTTGAAAACAACTAAATTTAGAGTGTCCATCAAATTAATGAAAAAACTCGGTCGCATATGAGTCCAACCGGATTCACACCAAGAGGATGCTATTGAACGTCACGAGTGGATTATGTGAGCTAAACAGCTGGTAAAGTATGCATGAGGGTAAGCCACGGTTGGTGGCATCCGGTTTGGATTAGCCTGTCACAGTGACCGAACCCAAGGGATACCTACACACAACACTTACCATAAATAGCCTGTGCCGCACCAATTACGATTCAACTCATGCAATACGTACCTGAACGAACACAGACGAAGCTCAAGAGTACTGAGCCTTCCTAAAATAGTTGAATTTGATCCGAGAAATAACCACGTGTCTGACACGAGTCACAGACCGTCATGATTTTGCTGGTTGTAACTACCACATTCAAAAGTTACTTATCCGATATCATTCGAATTTCTGCCGCCAAGTTCTTTGAGCTTGATGGACAATAATAGACATAACGTGGAATAATGTCCAAAAACTAAGTGTTTCTTGTGACACAATGAATTACCGGGTCGAAACAGCTCGACAGTCTGCCTTACGACGTTCATATTGAACTGTCCAATCAGTTTGGGTTCAATTCACCACAGTCGCGTGAGACATCAACTGAACGTAGACGGTTGGAGTCATACAAATAAAATTAAGTTAGCCCCAAAATTCAATGATGACCATACTTGTTTGCCGTATTTATGCAACTACTTATTCCCATTAAACGTGCACATTAAAATCGAACATGAGTTGAATCAGTGAAAACCGATTTACATGCTTCTTTGAGCGTATGCAGAGATTAATTTTGTGATGGACGATTGTCCCAGGCACCCAAACGATGTCGGCGTGGACCTCCTACCTGATGGAAGACTGACTGGTCTTGATTATACTGATGACAAGGTGTTGCTGTTTGATACTTTCCAAGCAGCACAAACAACGCCAGAGGATATTCCGCGTTCTGCTGAATGCTTCGGAAGGCGCTTCGCAGCCTCAAAATACAAAGTGCTTTTGCAAAATTGCTGTAATTACGTAGATTTAATGTTAGATAATAAAATCATGGGGGTTGTTGACCGATTTGTATATCTGGGAAGCTGCGTCAGTAGTGGCGGCGCAGGTGTAGGGAATGAAATAAAAATGCGTACCTCCAAGGCTAGGGCAGTGTTCGCTGATCTGAGACACCTATGATGACAGAGAGGTATTTCTCTGAAGCTTGAAGGTCGCGTATATCAGACAACAGTGAGGGCTGCATTACTTTACGGCAATGAAACGTAGTCGCTCAGGGTAGAGGACATGAACCGTATACAGGTGTTTGATCACCGATGTTTACATACGATCACTCGCATCGGGTGGTACCAGTCAGTAAGCAACGAGGAGGTTAGAAAGCGGATGTTTGGCACTGATTGTCAAACAGGTTCTTTTGTTCAGTCACTACATTTGCACAGACTTAGATGGCTAGGTCATGTACCATGGATGCATAGTAATCATCTGTCACACCGAGCATCGTTTGTCGAAACTGCCGCCGATTGGCGTATGGTGCGTAGACAAATGAAATCGTTCACGAAAATGGTTGACCATTGTAAATCGGATTCGTCTCCCGGACTGGGACCCTCAGGACTCACAGTCGGAGGCTGGAGACGTTAGGTGAGATAGCGGCTAATCGAGCTCAGTGGCGTGAATGTTGTCGTTGTTTGTCCGAGTTTTCTGTGAAGCGAGTGCATTTGATGATGCGGGGCAGTGAAAGCCGTAAGGAAGCTATCTTGCTGATGACGCCTCACTTTCGCTTATAGGTGGGTTGTTTGTTTGCAAGGTGTAGGCGCCTTGATGTTTTATGTTTTTATATAGACGTGGTTATTTTAGTAGTTAGATACCCTCCTCGTTCCCTTCCTTTTTCTCTCTTCCTATACAGGGTTTGCTTTTTCTTCCTCCTCGTGGTTGTGTGGCAGTTAAGCATCATTGTGAACAACTGATGTATTGCTGTCTATGATGAGGATGACACAATTTTGCACAGTGGTTGATCCAATTTATTCATTCTGTAAAGCAATGAATGGTTCGAAAAAATGTAAGTTTTGAGCTAGTCGACTTACTCGATGGTTTAGACGGTGATTACAAACATACGGTCAGCTTGGACATAGCTTCTTTGTTTGCAAATGTTCCCCTGATGCAGACGGTTGATATAAGTTGTCAATATGTTGACTTGCATCAACTGAGCATAGGATTGTTTACTTCTGAGTTAGAGCGCCTGCTACTAAGTACAGCGAACTTAAAGTTATACCTCCGGGAAACTGGCTATACACAAGTCGATGGTGTTGCCATGCACAGTCTCTCGGCTGGTTTCAAGCCGATATTTTCGTTGTTCATCTGGAGCAGAAGATAGACGCTGTCAGTCAGGCTCACCTCTACCGGCGTTGTGCCGACGATACGCTATCATTTGCCTACCACAAAGAGGCGGCAATACTTACACTTGACTCAATGAACAAGCGGAATTCCAAACTTAGCTTTACCATTGAGCATGAGCAGGATGAAACTCTGGCGTTTTTGGGTATTCTCATGAAACGCCGGAACAACGGCCTCATACAGTGATCCGTTTACCGGATACACACTTGGACTAGGCAGTACCTAAAATTTCAGTTTTGTGCCGATTCACCACAAGCGTAGTCTAATGATAACCTTGTTTTATCGTGGAAGACGAATCGATTCGAGAGAATCATTGGTCAAACAGATGTTATTGAGAAAAGAAAATGACTATCCACCAGTATTTGTGGGGAAATTCAGCAAACAAAGGCCGGCTGCCGCAATAGTTTCAACAGCTTCCAAACTGAATGTTTACTCTCGTTTGTTTTAAAAAAGTGATGACATTACCACTCTGTTGAAAACCCGTCTCACGGCGGCTATGGAGCACACATTCTATGCGGCCTGACCGGTCATGTTCTTCATCATCACTGAAAACACCGCTGCCGTCTAATGTCAAATCTTACATTATGAACTATCGTGTGAGGGTCCGGCTACTCACATAGGCAGAGTTACGCAATCAGGTCAACGCACTCATTCCGGTTTGGGTCCGTAAAACGCGCACGTATACCACAATATCGGACTCAGGTCAGAATGCGACAAGTGACAAGGAATCAGCGTCATCGATCGTTCGACACTTGTTGACAGGTCGACCCTAGTGAACCTAGACAAAGACCTTCGGATACGCTAGGCAACAAAAAATCGAGGGCTTCTCCGGTTTGGGAAGGCGGCAACAATTAACAAGTAGAAGCCATCCTTATGCATACAGAGAGAGGTGTACATTAGTACCAGATCGCCGTGGTAACTGATGTACATTAATGTATGTGCACGTGTGTGTTTGTGTGGTCCGGTCGGCATCGATGAGTGACCGACTGTTTGATCTCAGTGGCTTGAACGTTCGAATTGAGCGCGACTCGGTAGCTTGGTCGGGAGTCCACGGACCCCATGGCATGGGTTCAGTCAACAAGAACGATGATCGTCTGTTCCACCAGTGTACTAATGAGCTGGCTATCGCAAACACCCGATTCCAGCTGGATGCGAGCGACTTCACGACGCAGACTCACCCACGAAGCGGTCATCATCATTTGCTCGATAACGCGATTGTGCGGCAGCAGAACTTTCATGAAATGCGTATCACACTAGCGATGTGCTGCGCTGAAAGTGGCACCAACCACAAGCTGGTCAGGACCAAATTTATTATCTACGTAGGGAAGGCTGTTCATTGTAGACCCTTCGGACAAGGGCAGAAGTTAGATATAAAACGATTGGAAAACTCCGAGACGATTACTGCTTTTCAACATGCAGTTGCCGCTCGTCTGAAAGACATTCTTGAATCCACTGACCCTAAGGGTATGTGGCAACATCTCAAAAAACAACTCACAGTAACAACCACCGGGACGATTGGTATCGAGCACCAGAAACGTCCGGGCTGGTTCGACGTCAACAATGCGGCTAACTTTAACTTGGTACGGGAAAATAATGCGGCGATTGCCGTCCCCACAATGGGCCTGTTTGGTGAACCGAAGAAAGCGACATACCGGAGTATTCGTCGTCAATTCACCGAATGTGTTCGCGGAACCAAGGACGATTGGTGGAGGAAGCAAGGTGGGGGGATACATGGTTACACTTATCACCGACAACACAAGGAGTTCTAGGATTCGTTTGAGGCGATCCTTGGTCTATCCGTACAGTCTACCAAAGCACTTATCGACGTGAACACCGGCTGTTTGAGCACCCCGCCGGAGAACATGAACGTCTGGAGCAAACAGTTGTGAGCCTACTAAACTGTTCTGCTTTCACTGACTGGGTGACGGTGAGCAGACTGTTAAAAACGCGACAAAATCTTCATTTGCTCTCGTCCAGAATTCGACTGAAATGCAGGCAGCGGTTAGACAACTGCGCAACGGAAAGGCAACAGGTAAGAATGAATTGCCAGATAAAAATCTGAAGAATGACGGGCCAGTGTTGGGACGAGCGTTGATCTACCTGATTTACTCCATCTGGGAGCAAGGACGATGCGATAATACCTTTGTTTAAAAGTAAGGGTAGCAAACAGTGCTCCGACAACTATCGGAGCATTAGCCTGCTGCGCTGCGCAGGAAAACTGCTTGCAAGAATCCTTTTGAACCGGCTGAATGTGAACGTTTTGAAGGCCAATGTTCTCGGGCAGCAGTGTGGATTCTGGGCGAATCGCAATGCGATCGACCTGGTGTTTGCAGCTCGACAGATGCAGGAGAAGTGCCGGAGACGCGACCAACCTCTGTATGCCTTCTTCGTGGATTCACAAAGGTCTTTGATTCTTGGAGCCGGGAGACGTTGTGGACGGTGCTTCCTAAGTTTTGATATCCAGGTAAGTTCGTCAATTTGATTAGGATGTTGCATGTGGGGATGAAGGCGAAGGCACAATCGTGTGGATCGATCTCTGATGATTTTGATATTGTCACTGACATATACTTTAGCCCCAACCCTATTTAGTTTATATTTCACTGCCATGCTAACAGTTGTTCCTCAGGCCTTGATGGAGGACGGCGTTGAGGTTGAATACTGCATGGATGGACGCCTGCTGAATATTCAACGTCTCGGCGCCCCAAATCGACCACATATCTCAACAATGTGTAAGCTTCTGTTCGTAAATGACAACTCGCTGTTCATACACAATGAAAACCAACTACAGCGACTGGCCACGGTTTTCGCGATCGCGGCATCCACGTTTGGATTGAAAATCAACACAGGTGGGACATTTTCTTTATTTCAACCTTTTCCGAGCGGATGTACCATCACCGCACCTGCGTGTGAAATTCGCATCAATGGATATGTCGTCGACAGTTGGAGATTTCTGCTACTTGGGTAGCAATTTTTTCACAGATTTGTCCGCGGACTGTGAATGTTTGCTACCCTTAACTTTGAGTGAGTGAATGAACGCAATGTAAGTGTAGTATTTTAGGAGATACTTCGTGGTACCGGATATCGTAGTATCGTGACTGTGACCAGACGCTCTCTGTTACTTCATGGTAACCTCATCAACCAAAATATTCACCGTCGAACAACTTACAACAGTCAATCTTAATAATTAGGATTTGTAAAAAAATTCACTCTCATCTATTAGTTAGGGTCATCAGTGGAAATTTATTCCCAGTTTCCTTGGAATAGAACCTGCAAGGAACACGTAGTGATCGACTTACATTTTTCCAACATATACTGAGCTGTAACCACTCATTTTTTGCAGCAAGACGTATGGACCTCAAATCTCTTTCCTTCATCAAAATCTCTCCTGCCATCAATCTCTTTTGTACACAGAGAACAGGTCGATAAGTCTAAAGTAAAATAGCTCAGCTACTGACCAAGTAGGCCAATGGCTTCCTTAGGACAGAAAGGTGAACACGCGCAGTCTTATGAGACCATGTTCAAACTGTATTGATATGTGTGCAGACACTGGTTGGCAGGCCGTAAAATAATTCACGTGTACGGTAGCACAACCGATGCGAAAACGTTACCGGTGTGGGCTAAAGAATGAGGTAAGCATACTCATAACCATAAATGTCACCATTCACTTAACACATACGGGTGGCAACGAGCACACGACTGTACCATTCAAGACAGTGGGTAAGACACTAACAGTGACGCTTAAAAATGTACTTTGTTGAATAATCTCAAACATTACTGGTTACTGACAGATGACAGCCGCTCAGTCGCATTGCGAATTGTCCAAGCTCTCAACAGTGCTCACGTTTCACATGACTGAATATACTACTGCGATTGGTAAAGTATTCTGCTTGGTATCAAGGACAAAGCCGTTCTCATTAGTTATCACGTGATCATTCATTTACTTTTAAAAAGGGTAGAGGTATGCGAGGCTGACTCTGAAGTTAGGAAGGGGTCTGTATGAATTATTCACCGGATAATTATCATTCCTCCAGCGATTCAGCAAACACCTTCCATTTATCGAAAAAAGACGCAGTTTCAGCTAATCTTATTTTTCACATTTTCCTATCAAAACGCGTCGTGTTTACTTTTGTTGTGAACCGTTAGAAGCGTGTCTGTTGCCTTCATGGTTAGTCCAGTGCTGCTGAGTTGAAGTGTTATACAGCGATAAACACCAGAGTTCTGTGCATACAGTTCTCTATCCGGTAGATTTAGTGATATCAGGCGTGTGAAAATCTATCTGAGACGGTGAGAGAACAAAGAAGACGATTTCAGTTCACTCACAGTGGATTTCACAATCGCCCGGTCTTTTCGACCGTAAATTGTATGCCGACCAACGGGTGCATACACAGGCCGCGCAGTTTCAGGTTTAGTGCGAACTGGGAGCGATGCACATCTTGGTTGTAAATCGTCCAGCTCGGGTTTTGTGACAGAAACAGATCGGTCGCCGGAACTATCAGAATTGTTTGATTGAACCGCATGGAATGGTCCAACGAGGGTGGGGACTGTGTAGTTTGCGATAGGAGTCTGTGTATGGATGAATGGAAGAAGAGGGAGAATAAACAGATATATTCAATCCAATTCAGCGCGAAAAAGAAGTAAAAAAACAAGGGTAATTCCTGTTTTCACAGGGAAAACACATAAAAGATAAGGTTTTGACAAAAGACCTCACTTCTTAAGGTAGACTAATAGTAAGTGCTACATGACACTGTGAAGCTTAGAAAAATGCAAAATAAAATGTATGTCGAACAGATGTTATGAAAAGAAAGCCAGAGAATCGGTAAAGCATACTGCAAACCAATGAGAGTATAATCTGTACAAAGAACAAAACGGTAATCGCGAACTGCTAAAATTCTAGCCGATAACGAAAGCATTGGCCTCATGTTTGAAAATAGGAGATCAACAAATTTGGTGGGTACTAACTGACTATTGCATTCTGTGCCGAAGGGACTGTTTTCGCGTCGTCAATGAAGTGTAACAGCTGTGGCAGCGGTCACAATGTGCAATTATAGTAAAATTGGAAGAAGTTGAATCTCAACTTTTAAACTATAAAACACTCATTGTCATGTCACGTATAAGGTCAGGTGTGAACTGAACATTAACACCGAACAAGTAACCTGCATCTGTAAATAATCAACCATGTGTTCATCGAAGTTCATAGTGATAATCAACATCACAGACAGCAATACATCAGTAGTTCACAATGATGCTTAACTGCCACACAACCACGAGGAGGAAGAAAAAGCAAACTCTGTATAGGAAAAGAGAAAAAAGAAGGGGACGAGGAGGGGATCTAACTACTAAAATAACCACGTCTATATAAAAACATAAAACATCAAGGCGCCTACACCTTGCAAACAAACAACCCACCTATAAGCGAAAGTGAGGCGTCATCAGCAAGATAGCTTCCTTACGGCTTTCACTGCCCCGCATCATCAAATGCACTCGCTTCACAGAAAACTCGGACAAACAACGACAACATTCACGCCACTGAGCTCGATTAGCCGCTATCTCACCTAACGTCTCCAGCCTCCGACTGTGAGTCCTGAGGGTCCCAGTCCAGGAGACGAATCCGATTTACAATGGTCAACCATTTTCGTGAACGATTTCATTTGTCCACGTCAGGTCATCATCTGTCCACCTCGCACCATACGCCAATCAGCCGCAGCGTCGACAAACGGTGCTCGGTGTGGCAGATGATTACTATGCATCCGTAGTACATGACCTAGCCATCTAAGTCTGTGCAAATGTAGTGACTGAACAAAAGAACCCGTTTGATAATCAGTGCCAAACATCTGCTTTCTAACCTCTTCGTTGCTTACTGGCTGGTGTCACCCGATACGAACGACTGAACAGACATTACCGTAAACCCTAACGTGAGCCAAAGTATTGGAGTAAAGCGCCGACAGTATGTTCACTTGCTTAGTCGGTACATCTCTACGTTTAAACGACTCTAAAGGTGTAGATCAATCCAACGAATCGAACGCACCTGTTTAGTCGAGAAATACGGCAATTCATCATCATCATAGACAGAAACGCATTAGTGGTTCACAGTGATGGATAACTGCCAAACACCTGTTGGCCGGCGGTACACATAATGCTGCTCCAAAATTTGACGAAGTGTAAAAATGTGATCTATACATCTTCGGCCAAGACGAAACCCTGCCTGTTCTTCTCTGATGCTTAACTCCCTAAGTGCAGTGAGTCGACGATGTACAAAGGATGCCAGAGCCCTTGAAATGACTGAGGTCAAACTAATCCCCATATGGTTTACGTAAGAGCTCCTAATACCTTGCTTGAATATAGGAACTATTATCGCATGACCTCAGCACGGAGGGATGGTTTCCGTCATCCACACAGGTTGAAGTGACCGAGTCAACACTTCAACTAACACATCTCCACCCTCTTTGAAAAGTACCAACACGAGATCATCTAGATCAGCAGCCCTATTACGATTGAGAGCCGAAATGCAATTGCAAACCTCAGTGGATGGTTCCAAATCTACCGACCAGGGCGTTACATCAGACGTTTGTGGAGACAGCACGGTCGAAGCAAGAGGCCAGCTAAATTGACCCTCAAAGTGTTCCGCCCAACGCTCTAACCTTCTGGACTTACTATAAACTAGTGTGCCATCTGCCTCGCTGATAGCTTCATTGACAGACGGTCGCCTGGGATCAGTAGCACAGATGAGCTTAAGGAGTTTGCTGCCGTTCTATGAGGCAAAAGCGGTTTCAACTTCCTTAATTTTTCCACTAACCAAGTCTCATGATCATCCTGTAGACTACGTTTTAGCTCCTTACGGATATCTCTTCTAGACTTATTATGTGAACTACCAGGAGGAATCTTCCGTCTGGCTTCTAACAACTCCAGAGATTTCTCTGAAATCTAATGTTTGTTAAACTTATGTACCCATGCGCCGCATGCTATAGTACCTGCTTTCTGAATAGCTTGTGAGATTTGTGTCCAGTAGCTATTAGGATCTTCTGAGTGAGTACCACTAAGGCAGCTTTCTAAGCTGGTTTCATACTGGTAAAGCCAATTTCTCAACAGCTAAGTGTTGTCGTCGGTGGGGTCGTTGTTCATCAAAAGTAAGAACAAAACGTCAACATACCAACGCATGATCCGAATCCAAGTACGTGCTCCAATAAGAACGACAGTCTCGAATGGAACCACGCCACGTGTAACTAACAGCCATGTGGTCTGTCTGAGAGCAGGCCTGATTCGGAGAAGGCGGGCGTCAAGTATAGCATTGAAGTGCACGATGCCTAAAACTGGTGCTGGCTAAAAATAGCTTATACTCAGCGCACAGCTGGAACAATCGCCCGCCATTATCTGACCGATGTGACGCCATCCTAAACCTGCTACCTAAACGAGATTCGGCCTCACGAAGGCGGCGACCTAAGCATTCATACTGAACAACGACAAAATAGTTCTTTTAAGTGATAAACAACAAACTCACTTCAGGTAGACCGCTGTCTTCCAACCGCCGTCCATGTTCTGTAGATTTCCACAGGTTTTGAGAGTGCAATGATACGTTCGCCGGGGTGAATGAACCATTTTGTTCCTGTACATCGAGCGTAATGGCCACGCGTTGCCTGGTCTCCTCGCTTCCGTCGAGAAAAGGAACATCATATAAAGTAACCGTTTTGGGTAAGTTCATCAAGTTCTCTGTGCCGTTTGGCTGGTTTCCTGAAGCAGCTTGGGCATTAACTGACAAGTCCCAAGGAGAATGAACATTCGGTCTGCGATCCGCATTTATTGTGATGTGTCTGACAGGGGGGAACTGGCAATGTAACAAACGATGAATTCGGATGCGGATTGTAGGGTTAATTAGTCTAACAGCCACAAGCGATAAAACTATTGAGTAAAAATAGTCCAACAATTTATTCCCAGTTTCTCACTATCAAAAAGTGCTGGGCAACAAAGGTTACGTTTCAAAACATTTTCTAAAGGGATTATCTGCAGAACAAGCAGAGGCAAAAAATAGCTACGATACATAGCTTGTTAGATTCTCATCAGATAACGGAGAAGTCGAAAAGACACCAGAACCCCAGTGAAGACATAAGATATAGAGCGTGTCAGACGCCATTTCGAAGATAATTCGTTAGCCTATTAGAGTTACGCGGGCTCCGGAAACAAAACCAATCGAGATATGAACCGATTAGATCGGCGCCAGCAGTTAACGGTGGTCCCCACGTTATTCCGATCCCGCTGTTTAAGTGGCCTCAAGTTTTGAGTCGTTCGCGTAGACGCCTTGAAAATCTGAAGACTACACACAGCAGGAAAGAATGTTGTTGTGCCAATAACCAGTCCTTATGAAACGACAAGTTCAAGGAAAAAATCAACCACAAGAATCCTGATATATTTTTTGAAATAAATGAACAGGCTGAGTATTGAAAAGCGTGTGTACATCAACGTTTTCAGTCGACTTACCGATTGAGGCTCACACAACCGTAGATGGGCCAGCTGTAGTGGGGCTAGGAACTCGTCATACTGTTTACGAATGGCCACTTCTAATACTGTCTCGTTTTGAGCATTTCGCATGTATCGAATATCCCGCGGAAGCGCCAAATCCGATCGGGTTGTTGGTACCATACGCGCCTCCATGTTCGCCTCGATCAGTCGATGCGCGATCGCAAGACGCCGCAGTCCGACCGCAATATGCAGTGCATTGTCTCCGTTCCTGTTCACCGCATCCACACAAACTGAAGTGGTTAGTAGAATGCGAACAACAGATATGTGCCCGTATCGGGTTGCCGTGTGCAATGCTGTGTCACCGTACTGTTGACAGTTCGAGGGAAGACAGGAATAGGAAAGGAAGTGAACTATACAGTCTGATTGATACATATGGATGCGACTACTAACGTTCACTGTTAGTATAAGTCAATCTCGGGGGTGAAAAAAGCAGCAGGGAACCACAGTGAAAACAGCGTACATTGCCTCGAGTAAACATGCACCATTGGTAAAGAAAATAAGACGTTGAGAAGAGGAAATCGTAGACCGAGATGCCTTTTCACAGCAACTTGCATCAACAATAACAGACTGACGTCTTTGCGGCCGTCACGTTAGCCTCCATCTTCACTTTTGATAACGAAAGTTTTCGCCGATAATCCATGTCTTATATATATATATATATATATATATATATATATATATATATATCCCGAATACCTAGATGTCTTTCTAGGTATTTGTAAATGTCGGAGCATATACTACGTGAAGACTAGCCGTGCGCAAAAGCTAGGTTCATGCTTCACAGAGTCCGATGTTATGCAACACGTTCGACCTGACACAGGTATATCCTGCTTATGAACATTTTAGCATATACGTATGGTTGTCTATTGTTCGTTTATTGTGAGGCTCTTTATCACATTCGAGGCCGGCATGTGTTAGGAGACCGTACGTGTTTATCCTAAGATATTTCTAGGTTTTCACACAGGTGTGGATGGTTGCCGCGCAGAGGCATCCTTCAGACTCCTCGTGAACACTTGCTATTTATCACTCCTAGGTACGTGACGGGTGTAAGACATTGATTATCGACGAGAACTTTCGTTATCAAAAATGAAGATAGAAGCTAACGTGATGGCCGCAAAGATGTCAGTCTATTACACTCAGCTTACTAACGGGCCTTATTTTACGTCTGCCTACGAAGCTCATGGAAAGTCAGATACATGAAGAAAAAGCAGGATTCCGATCCGGACGAGTGTATTGACTACATTTCAGCCTTGCGACGGGTTTTGGGGCGCCGGTATCTTTACGAGCGGCCGACGGTCGTGTTCTTTTTAGACTCAAAGAATGCCTTCGATCAGGTTGTTTTAGTGGTCTTTGAGTCTGGCTTGCTTGTAAAGAAGTTCCCGGGAACTATGTGAAACTTTCAAGATCCCGCTGATTCTCACAGTGAAAGCAAGCAGGAGTCTTGCTTAACAGTTCTACAGAAGACGCGTAGACCATGCTGAACGAAGTGAACGATCGAGCTGGTCTGTGGAATGCGTTTTGCACCTTCAACATACAAGGCGCGCGTCCCCACTCCTAAAGTGATTAATGCAGGCAATTCGCTTGAAATATGAAACGGTTTCACAGACCTAAGTAACACTATCTCTTCGGCTTGTAATATTGCCGCTGAGATATCAACACGGATAACACGGGCACAAGTTGCATATGGCAACCCACGTCATCTACAGCATCCAAAAATGATGTTGATAGGAAGGGCACACAATGTCTGCATGCATTCTACCTTGCCTTATAGTTCGGAAACGTGGCCTGTTCGTCACGTTCGCTGTCTCTGCCAATTAGCAATTTCCAGTAAGACGATCACGTGAGTAACACGGCCGGTCGTTCGCCAGCGCGTTTTCGGAACGTTCGAAATACGTGATCTATTGGTCAACTAATCACGTTGCACAATCTTCAATGGTGCATGCCAGCATAGGGAATACCGTACCGAGCACCAACAACTGAGCAAACCCTTGTGGTGGTCAAGCAGTGACGTGGTCACAAATCATGAGGGCTCAGACTTATTGGATAAATGTTATCTACATAGTTGGAGTCCCTATGGTCACTCAAATCGTTAGTCAGATACGATATCGAGGATGGCAATGCTCCACAGAAGGACTAGTTCTTCTGCTCAATCTTGCTCCATACTTTTTGGTAAGTTTTTACTTCTAGCTTATACCACGTCACTGTTGCGGTATGCAGCAACTAGATCCGCATCACCCTCTAGTCAGGCTAATGGCCGTTAGGAATGAAGGAAAAACGAAATGAAATGATCACCTCACACTGTTGCCATCAATTAACAGAATTTCATCAACGATACTTGGAACAATACCCATTCTGTGGAGAGTCACCTGTAGTGTTATTATTGTCTGGTTCCAAGTCAAACTTTCGTGAGTCATTATCTGCCTAATACAATTGTCAGTCGGGTGCTGAAACGCTTCCAACAATTAGGTTTCCAAGGGGAACTATGTTTCCAAACTCCACATTCTGTAGGCCGAAACGGGCGCCCATTATTACCAGTGGTTTGGTGAAAACTATCAACATATAGAGAACTTTTGATCAATTGCATAAAATGCTTCAGAAGTGCGTCTGAAAGGTCGATTGCCTAGACCATGCATTCAATGCATGAAAAAATGAGAATTAGCTGTCTGAATGAGGGTTCTTGTGCGCAGAGGTAATCCAACCTATTATTCGATTTGCTTACTAGTGGTGAGGAATACCGCTTGTATAATTTGTTTTATCTGTACCATGTGCCTCGTAAATCTTCAACTATTTTAGTCCTCCCTTCCACTCTCATGTGACCATACGGTAAATTTGTCTAGTATGGAGCAAATGGAGCCAGCGCGCTCTCACTCACCAAACCACTCTTCTCTTCGCTAACCCGCAGTTTTAATTCTGCGAATATGACAGCGTGGGAGTGAACCTAGAAGGTCCTGTAATTTGGATGAGAAACCATCACCGGGTTATGAGCTTGTCTAATACTATACCGCATTCAAGTTTATAACCTCTACTAACTTGATTGATTACTGGGCTTAATGGGCTCGTGCACAGATAGAAGGGAAGAGGACCAAGTAAACCTCCTTGCATATACCTCGCTTAAATATGACCGGCTTCGTACGGCTCGTTCTAAGCTTTGACAACAATTGTTCTCCGGGGATGAATGGAAATAGACACGGGGTAAAACAGATCGATCACAGTGAATGTTCTTTCCGAGGTTGGGATACTCCGATGACAGTACAACCGTCAGTGACCGGGTGTGTGGCAAATAGGCCGTGATTTATACCTACTACTCACATGCGCATCCTGGAACACTAGTGACATGTCGAGGTGGCAGGACGTCAACATGTATGGGTCAACATAAGAAACTAACCACATATATGTTGTTCAAGTTGAGAATGAAAGCTTTATCAACAGACAACAGACCGACGTGTAACCACAGACTGAGTATGAGTAGTGCTCCGAGATTACATACCAACATACAAACTAGGTTTGTTGAACAGACACCCGCGAAGTTTGATTGATATAATCTGACCGAAGTAACGTGCAAGAATATGTTAACTAAGTTTGTTACTGTACAAGAGTCTGAAGATAGGCTGAATGCCAACTCTGAGCCATGAAATGAAAATTTAAAAAAATACGTAAGCGAAAACAAGACCATGTATGACGATAATAAGGGAGAATTCCTTCAGTCACTGGAAGCGCTTTTTTGCATTTGTTTGTCGTTGAATGTCTTATTGTTTTGTAACCTCAACTACAGCATTCAACATGACAAAAAGGAGAATTTCCTGCTTTGAAATCAAGTAAAATAATCCGTATCAGTAAGTTTCGTGAGTACGTACAACTTGAACGGGAGTAGTATAATGTGATGATGATGTGGGCATGTGACTTGCTAACGCACCTCTTGCACGTGTGGCCTGCTTTTTTGGCTGACACCGCCGGTACTTCCTTCTCTGAAGCCTTCTTAAGGGATGAAGGCTACGATGTGAAAAATGGGGCTGACAAAATTGCAAAACTGAGAGATTTGGTTAGGCCCCTTTGGCAAGCTTTTGTAACGTGTTACTGTAACTGGTATAGACATATATGGCACAGTGCGATAAGAAAGGGTATATATATATATATATATATATATATATATATATATATAAGAGTGTGGGATGCAGTTCGATTGTTTACGGCCGATTTAGAGTTTGTAGAGATGGAAGAAATGTAAGCATACTAAACAGTGGCGAATAAGAACGGACAAAGCAAAGCGACGGATCACGCTAACTTCGGGGATAAAGGTATACTACTGTAAACGTACAAGTAGAGTAAACGTTAAATATGAAATTGGAAATCACATTCAGCAATGAAATTTAGCCTATTCCATTAATCCAAATTTCAACATATTTTGCAATCGCGAATGCACTGTATACACATCTTTATGTTCTGTATGGTTTATTCTGGCCAGCTTCCATGGAGCTTAAACAGACATCGGTTCCTAATATAAACAATGTATTCACTAAGACGACAGATGTCTGATCAATTCATCATGTTCTTTCAACCCTTTGTTTCCACCATCCGATCAGATGCGTCCTATCCAACTCGCTAATATAGGAAATAACGAGACTCCTATTATCGTACTAGACTGCCCTGTTTGTCAAGCCGTTCTCTTTCCGATAAGTAGTGTCAATTGAATTCTCGACTGGGATAGTCTGGAATGTTTGGTCAAGCAGTGGTTGCTGACACACGCATCACTGACCCAAACGACCCTGATGTTACTGTTCCGGTGCCCGCTCGAACATCACAGTGTACCTAGGATAGCATGCGATGCTCACTGTCTCGTTCCGCCCTGCTGGCTGATCCACTGTGTAAAACCAGCAACTGGGGACATTCGCTCCCCCTCTCGGGTGCGACAAGCTGATAAGAACTGTTCGACTGACTAAATTGTAATGAACCCAGGCAGGTTGAGTGTGGCCCTTGAGTGTACGCGCGAATTGTAGTAGATAGCAGTTGTTGTCAGATTGTGCGTGTTATGTGCGGAATTTGATCGGTCGTAAAAGCTTAACAACGGGACAGGCACAAGCCAGAACACGTCCGCAGATTAGTCACTGGAGCTTATACTGATGGGAAGTGACAAGCCACCCAGTTAGCCGGAGTAAGGAAACATTGGACCTGGTCTTTGTGATCCACCATAGCAGTCGGTGAAGGTTCTAAAACTGGTCTGAACTCCACGTCACATTGCGCACGGCTTCCATGGAAATAGAACGAAGCGCTTCGGTAACAAGGTCAAGAAATTGTGACATACTTTAGGCATGTTAGAACGTTTGTGCTAGGCCTGTGTCCACATGATGCGGTTCACAAAAAGTGCGACATAATTTGTTATGCAAACTTTGTGTGTCAGTCCGTCCCGAGCAAATGAACTTATCTACCCAAAATTCCATGACGTATTACTGGTTCTAGTCTCTAGTGTAAGGTCCTTCATGAAGTCATGTTGAGATCAGATGAATGGTCCGTACCTTGTTGCGTGCCGCTATAATGCCCCGGACTGTGCAAAATACGATATGGATCATTGTATGCTGGTTGTAGAGGTTATCGGAGCTTATCACAAATACAATTCGCATGGTTGAAGTCATTTTGCTGATATCCATAAGCCTAAGTAACCTACGCAAAGTGCGGGCGATTCTTTGTCCTCACAATTGTTATTGCGTGTGCTTCCCTCAGAATGTTCCTTAGACTGCTCACCGCCTGTTGAACAATGCACATAAATATAAAGCAACAATACAGACGTGAACTTGCATCTTACTGGGGCCTTTAAAGTGTTAGTAAGCGATGATCGAAGGATTGCGTTGGCTAACTATCAGATAAAGTGTAATGACAACTAAAGTATGGAAAATTTCATGTCGGCTAAACAAATTTTCGTAAGTGCTAAAATGCTACTGAATATGTAACGGAAATGTACAGTTTATCGCCGCCGAACTGAAGCTAATATCATCTGCTATAGATGAAAAAAGAAACTGTGTAGTTTACGTATTTTAGACTGCTACAACGATAAGCATGTCTATATGCCAAATATATCAAATTATGTATGGTTTCATTTGCGCATTCCCAAAAGAAATATTCAGTTCACGTTATTAATTTTGTATAACTGCCCAATACTAATTTGATTTTTCGTGACTGGCATGGCTTCCAAGCAATGACAAATTATATTTTAAGATGACAGTGCGCTTTAATACATTATGAATGACAGTCGATTACTGCGTTACAAACACAGGTGGAGCCGGCAGAATAAAAATACAGACACATGTATATAACCGTTTTGAAAGTGCGCATTTTCCAGTCGCACTAATGTTTTAAAACAAAGGTTTGCTGCTATGGTAACGTCACATTAAAGTCACAATTTATTTGGTTCACATAAAAATATACTACTTGTGAACGATCCCGATAGAATTTATCATCAAAAGTGGCACATCCTCGAAAGTAGCACCCTTCGAATCGTCTGATCCTTCGGACGATTCGAAAAGTGCTACTTTCGCCCTACTAACACTGGCTTCAATGACAATACCTCCATTCTCCTAAATCAAGTCGTGCGCTGGCCACCAGGTTTCCGCTTCCAGCCTAACCCACCACACGCAAATTCACGATGTGATAGGCAGTAAGTTGACATTTTTAAGGTGTGAACAAGCCGAGTAAGCCTGTGAGATCATATAATTATGATCAGGGGTCGACGACGTTCGTCTGTAACGAAGACACGTCGGCAAAATTTATCATTGCTGACACAGTGTTCCCACGACGCGCCGGTAGTGCCTTAGAAACATCTATGGACAGAAACGGACACTGAACGTTTTACGCGTGGATGGACCAGGTTTCACAACCGTACAATGGGTCGTACACGTCGTACACTTGGCCTTTTGCAAAACGATATAATACAGACTCCATGATTGGTATAAGCTAGCAATCCGCCATCCCAAGCCCTAGTTGTATGATTTGTGTTCCCATCAGACATTCCGCCAACTCTAATGTAGCTATCAAGGTAGATGAACTTCTCGACTGCCCCCAATGGCTCACCAACATGAGTGAGGCAGACGTCGAGTCCTGTACGAACTTTCTGGAGCACGTTGCGTTTGGAAGGCGTATGGGTCAAACCAAATTGACGAACTGAAGTCTCCTATCTGTCCGAGATGTTCACGGCCCCATATGAACCATCACAGATTAGGGCGATGTCGTTTGCATATTGTCTCACGAAACTGTATTTCTGGGAGCAAACCCACACCATCATATTTGCAATTTACAAGGACGAACTCTAGGATCTCACCTACTGTAACGCTGAATAAAAAAGGGAGCTAGACAACCTTGTCGCATGTCATTTAAGCTGACGAAGGTCCACGATAAGCTGTAACGTCCTAATTGTGTCCGAAGTTCGAACAGAGAAATTCCCTCCAGGATGCTGATATATTTCTCGGCACATTCCTACCTGATAGGTAGTCCCAGAAGACAGCTCTGTCAACTGAACAAAAGCTCCTCTAATACCTGAAGGTAAAATTTATTGGTTTTCTAGCATTTGGCTAAGTAAACTAACCCGTTTGGATAGTTTCGAAAAATTAGTATCTATCACTCTTGCTACGTTAATCTGGTTATTTGGGACCATTCAGTAAGAGAGCTTTTGCTCGATGTTCAACTCACTGGTGCGTCCCCATATTGAGTTAAATACCTAAACTTGACGATCATCCTGTATAGGAAATATTCATCTGACTGGGACGATACAGTGTGGGGTTGTAAAGCGCGTCTTAATGTTTTGCTCATTTTCCTATTCATAAAAACTGCACAGACTCGGTTAATTGTCCATGTACTATCGACATGTCACAGTAGACCTTATTTCGATCTGTAAGATGTCAAATCAACTGAAGGATCGTTTGCATTTGGCCTCACTGACTGTCTCAAGAGTTACCCGCTGAGGGTGGAATATCAGACGACCCACCTGAAATGTAGATAACATTAGTTCAGTGTCAGGGGATGCTCAACCTAACCCCCCCTACTTCATCAATTCTGATGGCGTAATCAATACACGATTTTAAGCGAAGGTGATGCACTTTTTTCAGATGCTTGCCCAGGTCTCCAACGAGGACAACTTTTAAGTGACAAACGATCTCTAATGCCAGTGCAGACAGAACATAATTTGCTGAATTGCACTGTTCCACGTACGGTTGTCACGTCCCAGTTATACTTCACTTCCTATAAGTTCACTTCGATTTGTTATGATTAATGCTTCTATGGGCCTTACCAGTTCTGAAATAAAAATATTTTTCAAAAGGAGCCGACTGGAAAGTTTATGGGAATGCGACAGCTTCGATCAATTGTGCGTGATGTTCAAACCATATGAAAACCAAAATCCTCTACTACTCATCAGTAAAAATGTTGTCCTCTGTTTGTTTGTTCTTCTACCTCACGCTCGTTTATTATCGTCCAACACAGTCAGGTGAACAGAGGCAATGCAACTCTTTTCTAACCCGTAAAATGTGAATAATGTCATATAAAGTCATATATAAGTCATATAAAGTCGACGAATCCTATGAGCACTGTCGGGTCAACATACTATTGTCGCTACATATGCTACTAGGTCCTATGTCCAAAGAAACCACAACGTCCACACCACCAGACTCATTCACCGAAAAGCAATAGACAGGCACAAAATCAGCTGACAGGAGACAATGCAGATGAACGAAAGGAAAAATGAAGCCACGTGCTATTCGTGAGCACACGCTTTCAGAGACAATCATGACTAAAGGCCCGAACGAGACTCGGACACAACCACATGGATGACAGAGAACAGACTGGAGAATGCAAAGTTAGAAAAAATTCCAAAGTGGGAATATAACTGTTGGGCAATCATAACTGACACTCACTCGATTAGTTGCATTTACATCGCATCCAGCGTAGATCAGCAACCGCGTCGACTGGTTATGACCATGTTGGGCGGCAAGATGGAGCGGAGTAAACTTTTCCTGAGAGGATCAACAATGAAGAAAGATTGGCTCAATGGCTTGAATCCGGAAAATTTACAAGAAACTTGGCTACATACTCTAATGCGTGATGAGTCAGTTATGCGAAATCAGCAGAATCGTTCTGTGATCACGACAATCAAAAGTCAACTGCTGATTCGGATAAACATTTAATACTGGTAACGATGAACAGACTTGTGTACCACCTGTTATTGAAGGGGGCTAGTTCAAACGTAAACCCGGATGTGGTGTGAACCAGTAAATATCAATGGGATTCAATTAGTCATAAATTAACCTTATGATTGGGGTTATTTGTCTAGTGCGCTTCACGTCACCAGTTTTGCGCTGGATAAGGCAGCAACAGTTTAAAGTAGCAAACAGACTTTTTCATAACGCTCATCCTCTTCGAACAGAAGCACTAAACCAGAGGCTCATACATCAAGCAGAGCAACGATAACAAAACTGATAAACCATAACCAATGTGTGAAACATAGGTCAAGCAGGTAATATATTAGCTGTAGTTACATAACCAGATTACAGCTCAGAGAGATTAGGGAATAACATCCTAGCCTAATCGTTCTCCCTTCCAGGTCTGGGTGTCCTGGCAGTATCTCAGTCCACACACAACCATGAATAATCATAACACAAGTAATTCCATAATGCATCGGCCGTCTCGCAGTATAAATCGGGTCACCCTATCTGCTGCATACAGCAGGGTGGATAGATGAAAACATGCTACTGCTGACCCCTCACCCCAATGTCCTTTCAACTTCAGTTATCAGGCCCCTCCCAACCTCCACTTATGATAATTACGCTGCAGATCCAAAAACAGATGTAGCTAACCATGGTAACACTGAGCCGATAAGTTCCGCCTCTTGCCAGTAAGCTACGGGCGCCCCCTTGTCTCTTGCCTAGGCCTAGAATGCGAATTAATGTAAGTGATTTAAACGTTCGCACGCTAAAACAGATTGGTCAACAGGCCGCTCTTGCTTGAACGTTAGACTCATCAAATGTCAATGTCTGTTGTGTTTCAGAGACTAGAATCCAAGACAGTAGTCAGCGTATGGAACTAACAGCACCCACATTGTCTACCCGATACTGGTTATACACTGCGGGTGACTCCACAGCCGCTGTTACAGATCAGGATGGAGTAGGTGTAGTCCTCAGCACGACGGCTGCAGCCGCATTAGTGGATTGCATCCCAGTTAACAGTAGACTCTGTGTCGTCCGCCTAACAGGTTCAATTAAGATCAGTTGTAGACGCAAGTTTTTCAGAAATTTATTCACTGTGTCTGCTTACGCTCCTACTGACTGTAGTGACGTCGGCATCAGGGACGCATTTTGCTAAGATCTGGCCGCTCTCCTTCGGTCGACGCGCGGCTCTGATATAGTCGTTTTGGCGGGAGATATGAATGCTCAGGTCGGCTGCCTTGTCGAAGCCGAATCTCGTTTAGGTAGCAGGTTTAGGATAGCGTCACATCGGTCAGATAAGGACGGGTGATTGTTCCAGCTGTGCGCTGAGCACAAGCTATTTTTAGCCAGCATCAGTTTTAGGCATCGTTTGCGTCAATGTTATACTTGGCGCCCGCCTTCTCCAAATCAGGCCTGGTCTCAGACAGACCACATAGCTGTTAGTTACACGTGGCGTGGTTCCATTCGAGACTGTCGTTCTTATTGGAGCACATACTTGGATTCAGATCATGCGTTGGTATGTTGTCGTTTTGTTCTTACTTTTGCTGAACAACGACCCCACCGACGACAACACTTAGCAGTTGAGAAATTGGCTTTACCAGTAGGAAACCAGCTTAGAAAGCTGGCTTAGTGGTACTCATTCAGAAGATCCTAATAGCTGCTGGACACAAATCTCACAAGCTATTCAGAAAGCAGGTACTATAGCATGCGGCGCATGGGTACATAAGTTTAACAAACATTAGATTTCAGAGAAACCTCTGGAGTCGTTAGAAGCCAGACGGAAGATTCCTCCTGGTAGTTCACATAATAAGTCTAGAAGAGATATCCGTAAGGAGCTAAAACGTAGTCTACAGGATGATCATGAGACTTGGTTAGTGGAAAAATTAAGGAAATGGAAACCGCTTTTGCCTCCGGGACCACCGGCAAACTCCTTAAGCTGATCTGTGCTACTGGTCCCAGGCGACCGTCTGTCAATGAAGCTATCAGCGAGGCAGATGGCACACTAGTTTATAGTAAGTCCAGAAGGTTAGAGCGTTGGGCGGAACAGTTTGAGGGTCAATTTAGCTGGCCTCTTGCTTCGACCGTGCTTTCTCCACAAACGTCTGGTACAGGTCGGTAGATTTGGAACCACCCACTGATACTGAGGTTCGCAATTGCATTTCGGTTCTCAATCGTAATAGGGCTGTTGGTCCAGATGATCTCGTGTTAGTACTTTTTAAAGAGGGTGGGGATGTGTTAGTAGAGGCATTAACTCAGCTGTTTCAACTTGTGTGGATGATGGAGACCATCCCTCCGTGCTGAGGTCACGCGATAATAGTTCCTATATTCAAAAAGGGTATCAGGAGCTCTTGCGGAAACCATAGGGGAATTAGTTTGACCCCAGTCATTTAAAGGATCCTGGCATCCATTATACTTCGTCGACTCACTGCAATTCGGGAGTTAAACATAAGAGAAGAACAGGCAGGATTTCGTCTTGGCCGGGGATGTGTAAATCATATTTTTACACTCCGTCAAATTTTGGAGCAGCATTATGTGTACCGTCGGCCAACAATCGCCGTATTTCTCGACAATAAAGGTGTGTTTGATTCGGTGGATCGATCTACACTTTTAGAGTCGCTTAAACGCAGGAGTGTACCGACCAAGTATGTGGGCATACCGTCGGCTCTTTATTCCCATACTTCTGCTCAGCTTAGGGTTTGCTGTCGTCATCCACACAAGTTGAAATAACTGAGGCAAGGCTTACACTATCTGGGTCAGTAAATCTATTGCATTTGAGAACCGAAATGCAATAACGGATCACAGTTTTGATGGGAGATTTTAAATCTGCGCATCAGGGCACAATATTACAAGTTTGCGGATGCAATACTATAGAAGCAAGAGACCGGTTGAAGTGACTCAAAATGTATAGTCAAGTGGTCTAAGCTATTGAAACCATTACGGACGAATGCGTCGTCTGGTCCGCTGATAACTGGCAGACGGAGGCCCTGGATCAATAGTACACATAAGCTTGAAGAGTACGTTTGTGTCCGCTAAAACAAGAGCGGTTTCCAATTCAATAACTTTTTGGTCAGCCAAGCCTCATTAATCATACTGATTAATATGGAGAACCTTACAACCAGTATCCAACAACTACATGGGTTTTCTTAAAATCCAATGTTGGTTTAACGCACATATCGTACCGCATGCTACGATACCTGCCTCACGAATGACCTATGATATTTAGAACCAGAAGCTATTAGGATCTTCCGGGTTACACCTGCTAAGCTTGCATTTCAGGCTGGTTTGGCACTTATGTCATATCAACCGCATAGCCAGTTCCTCAACAGAAAGTCGTTGCTGTCAGTGTAGCTGTTGCCCAGTAAAAGTAAAAACGAAGCGAAAACGTACCAATGCATGACCTGAATTAATCTGTGGTCAAACAGAAACGACAGTCCTGAATGGAGCCACGCCAACTACAGCTAACGGCCACGTTGTCTAGCTGAGACCAAGTCTGATTGCAAGAAAGAGAGTGTCCAGTATAACTATAACACGTATGATGTCTAAAACTAACACTAGCTCAAAATAGCTTGTGCCCGGTGCACATATGAAACAGCCACCCACCAGTATCCGAGCGATATGACGTCAACTCAAACTTTCATAGTTGCGACACTACTGTCTTCCGTATCGAGAAGGGGGTTGGAAAAAGTACCCTCAAACAAAGAGCACTCCGATCGCCCAACAGTGGATCGTGACCGCCGGCGTATTATCCAATACAGTCGAAAAACATTTGGTATCACCCAAAAGCCTGATGTAGCTTCGAGTACATCCACTGCGCGCAGCAGTGCTCAGAATGAGACATCAATGTCTTATTCACTGCACCCTCGGGCTAGGCAAGCCCCTTACTGTCAAGTGAGTCACTGTTGAGTCATTGGCTCCGGGTGGAGTCCCCCAAGAAAACCCCATATCATGTTGTCCCGCAGGTCAGACTTTCGAGTCAGAGACTTGGGGTGAAGTCCATCAAGTCAACCTCCTTCCGGGGTATAAACGACCGGGAAGTGTCAGAAGTTATCGTTCAATCTGCAATGACGTTAATAACCGATCTCGACTTTCTCCTACTGTTTTACTACCCATTCTTTCCGCATTCCATGTGACTCTTTGGCAACAATTGTTTCGTGGGGCCACGACAAGTGGTAAACATTAACGCCTTCAAAGTCCACACTCTTCGACAAGCAGGTCAGCAAGCTGCTCTGGCAAGTACTCTATGAAGTCTAGGTATTGATGTGTGCTGGGTGTCGTAGAAGTGTCCACAACGTTAGCACGGTTATCCATTTGAGCTCACCTCTAGATAACTGTCGATCCAAGCGCTTATCCCTCAGGGTTTTTGGTGACGCTGATGTTGAATCTCGTGGTCAAGCCGGATCGGGAATCACACTGAGTTCCAGAGTAGAGCAATATTTGTTCGATTGGATCCCA
>LUCH01002040.1:17777-32408 GCA_013368495.1 Paragonimus heterotremus
TCGTGACCACCCCAGCCCGAAAGAGGAACCCGATCTATAATAGCCAGTTCTTTAATGAACGACTTAATTTGCCTAAGCCAGGTCCTCTTCTGTCCACCTCCCCCCCTGTGCCAGTCGGCCGCAGTGTCAACAAAGAGTGTTCGGTGTGGCACACAACTAGTTGGCATCCTCAATACATGGCCTAACCACCTGAGTCTGTGCAAATATGAGGACTGAACAAAAGAACTCCTTTGACAGTCAGTACCAAATACCCGCTTCCTCACCCGTTAGTTGCTTACTCTTCGATGTCACTTCACGCAAGTGATCGAACGCAGATGTCAGTGATCAAGCAACTGAAGACGATCATATTTATGAATATCACCCACTATCCGAAACAATCGATACCTTCAGCAACTTCAGCGGAGACTTTGCGTTTTTGTCTTCGTTCCAGCCACAACTTTACAAGTGACGACAATGTTCAAAGTGATTTCATGTTGTGACGTTGTTTTCTTTCTATTCTGTTTACGCAGATGAAACAGTCAAGTGCATATATCAACTGACAAGAAACAATGAACAAATATGGCAGAAAATAAGTGAACTTTCGTCATGGATACCTCAACGTACACAGCCAGTAAGTAATTACGTTCATCCGGCCAGTTTAGTTTTCTTGTTAATTTCTAGTACAAACACTGTTTTACTCGCATTCGATGTGGCTATGTGAGTCCGAGAAAAAAAACACCTGAAATCGCGAATGCAAACATGTTAATGTTTCCTTTGCAATCGACTGAAGGAATGTAATAGACTGATTCAATCGCATGTTGTTCACAAATTAGCCAGGTTGATGTTATTTTGATTTTCACCGATGATCATCATTTTCTAACAATTCTGATCGCACTCAAATGTTTTATTTTCTTTTCCCCATAGTTTTATCTGTCCCTTTGAAATTACGCTACAGTTTTGACCAACTGAACGAATCAATGTTTATCATAACGGACTGCTGAACATAACTCAAGGTTGTTTGTACAAACAAAGTTGCAACGTTACTCAGCTGTGACTTAAACAACCAGAAATTCAATGTCATCGAATAAAAAACATTCACAGACAACATGTCAGGTAGCCGACACCGTCAACTCGTTCAGACCGTTATAACACGAATGAACTTCCAGTGATCAGTCCAGCGGCAAGATGATTATCAAAACTTTCCAGCCTTTGTTGTATCGAACACCAGATGAACGTTCTGACACATAATGGGTGATTTTGGTTAATATAAATTGCATCATAACAAACATGACAAATAACTGCATTCGGTAATTCTTCATCAGATCAGTACAGCTTCAGAAGCTGTAGGATGTGCAAGAGAGGATAATCAAAACTGGCGGATTGGCCGCGAATATCAAAATCTAAATTTTCGAACACTCAAGGCTGCCATTCATAATTGCACGCTGCTTCAGCATTCACTTGAGCTTTTCAGTAAGTCTTATTTGAGAAGAAGAAGTAGTACATTCGAGTTTCGTTCTTGTTAGAGCCCGTCATTATGACATAACCTTGCCACGGCCGGAATTACAATTCCAGCCACATGTTCATGAAGCAACCCTGTTGACCACTACGCCATTGACCTCACGTTAGATGTCACTGCTCTATGTGGAAACACAACAGCAACCACTTCTGAGTAAAAGTAATCTAGCATGACAGATTGTACCAGCTTCGACTGACTTGGGTCAAACATATTTCTTTCTGCTTGTTTTATCGTTGCTTGATTCCTATATATACGTCATATCTTATGTACGCGAATGATGGAACTAAATACACTGTATACAGTGACAGTGGGGAGGTGGACTGAAGGTGCCCGATCTTCGACTCGGTAGTATTTAGGGAGCACTACGGATCAGCATATGAATTATTTACGATTGCTTATTTCTCAATATCTTGATCAATTTTCAACTCAAATGACTCGTCTTTTAGAGAAGTATGAGATCACAAAATATCGCCTGAGTGGTATGTAGTCATATGCTCAAAACAAAACTGATTGAACAGTTACTGCATAACTCCGAAGGAGACAATTACAAGGTTGTTTCATGCTGTCCGCGGCATTGTTTTTTTCGTTCTGTACCTCGGTAAGTGATGTTGATTAGATGAAAAATGGTGTGTACATTTCTCTCCTGACCTCTTGTACTGCCTAGAAGTGATGGTCAGATTCGTGCACTACATCAGCTTGGGGAAAATGTGTTGCGTAGGATTTCGTTGTTTCCAAATTCAACCATATCAGACACACCGAATGAGAATAGCCAGACAATAAGCAGGTTTGTACGTCACACTGCTGATCGTGCACGAGGGCTTATTTAACAAGGCAATGCGTATATGGCAATACTGTATTTGTAGTTGTAAGATTGCCGTCTTTTACACAAAGTAGACAGGGTTCAGAAAAGGTAGTCTGGAACAAAGAGATCGCCGATCGCTCAGCGGTTTACGGTGACGGTCGACATTTCATTTTGTGTGGTCAGAAATCCCGCGCCGATCAGTTCTTGCTTATACTACAGCTAATGCGCGTAACAGTGACAGGAAAGAGATGCTAATGTCCTATTCATAGCGCCTCCGGATTGGACCAGCCCCCTCACTTCTAAGTGAGTCAGATTTTTGAATGGTTGGCTCCGAGCAGCGTCCTCCAAGCTAACCCTATACCCCGTTACACCTCAGGTAGGTTTTTGAAACGGAGCTTCCTGTTGGAGACCCCCAAGTAAACCTAACTTCCATTTACTCCATATATCAAACTCTTGAGTCACAGACCTCGGCTGGAGTCCTTCAAGTCAATCTGAGACATGCCGGTGGGCGCAGAACAATATCCATCGGGAAGTGAAGTGCACCTACACTGTTGGATCGGTGAAGAATCAGACGTTTGAAACTCCCCATCGATGCACCAGCCTTGCCTGAGACAAGCTTGCAGTCCAGTCTAAGATGCAGAAGGCAGGCGCTTTCTACGGGATCAGCTATTCATCAGAAGTTGTTTGGGAAGATGATGTCCGTTTCGTATTGGTTGATCACATCAACTCTTTGATGATTGGTGAACGACACGGTATCAGTTCTCAAATAATGTCGCTGCACATGCAACTCGGTTGAGATAAGTTTGTCGCATTTCTTGATTTTTATAGTCCAGCTTTGTGTCACACCAATGATACAAAGTATCAGATCTATTATAGCCTTTTTGTCATAATTAATTGGTGAGTGACAGATTGCTTCCACTGTGCAACTTTAACATGCGGATTGGGTACGACTCAAAGGCCTGCATTTGGGCCGTCGGACCTCACGGAATTGGAGCGTCCAATAAACAGCGGTGATCGTCTACATCGTATATGTGGTACCAGAGGGTTGACCGTCACAAACAGCTGATTCCAGCTGAATTTGAGCGATATCACGTCATAGACTGACATACAAAATGGTCATCACCTTTTGTTTGATTACGTGATCACAACAGCGTGACAACACAAAGTACGTGTCACGTGAAAGATACGCGAAGGTGAATGTAGCACGCACCACAGGATGATCAGGCCAAATCGTTTATTCATGTCTGCAAGCTTGTTTATTGTAAATCAACCGAACAGCAACAGAAGTTTCAAGTTAAACGAGTGCAGAACTCAAGGACGGGGAGGGTATTTCAGCGTACAGTTGCCATTCACCTGAAAAACAGTTCTTTATCCACAACTCCTGGCAGTATGGGGTAATATCCCATGCAGCAGATTCCAGCACTAGCCATCGAGACAGTCGGTTTTCAGCGCTAAAAACTACCTGGCTGGTTAGAAGATGGTAATGCAATCGTCTTGAGCCTGATGCAAGAGAAGGATGGAGCGACTGCTACTTCCAGAATGGACTCAGATAGTGACGACAGAAAAGCTGCGTTCCGGAAAGTTCACCGTCAGCCCACCTGGCGGCTTTGCGGAATCCACGACTGGCGGAAAAACCGAGTGGGTTGGTACAGGGTTAAGCTGACCGCCGACGACGCAAGGAGTTCACTAAGAGTGACTGTCGGTTCCTCGTTTCAACCTCCTTAAGCACTGATAGGACTGTGCACACGACTGAAAGACATCGTGAAAATCTGGTGTATGCACTTTGGAAGCTTACAAAACCGGCCGGCTGCCGTTGTCTGGATAACCGTAAGTATCCCATCACGAAAACGTATCACAAAGTGACTTACTAACCTCTCAGATTTGGTAAAGTTGCAGATGACTATTAGACAACTGAGGAACAGAAAGATAACGGATGAAAGTGAGTTACCAGAACAACTTCTGAAACATGATGGAAGATTATACCCACAAAATATACGTCACTAAGCATGATTATTGCCAACACACAGCCGCATACAGTATGCGTGTACATTTTCATTCGTGAAGAAAACAAATGGCTAGCCTCAGCCGGCATCAGTTAACCAGCCGAAACCTGACATAGGATGGGTCATGACTCTCATTCAGGACTATCGACAGCATTATGTACATGCATTCGCATTGCGAATGACTGGTGGCAGAAAATTCTAGTGGGAGCAAAATCATTATCCAATGAAATGTCAGTGCGTTAACTTGTATAATTCTTTCTCGTGAGCACGTACAGAAGTTTGGTCTGCAAAAGGAGAAGCATCTCTGTAAGACCTTCGGGAAAAAAAACCTGGAATAAGGTATTCGGTATTCGATCAAATGAAATTCGAGGATTTTCAAGTGAATATCGTGTTTATCGTTTAGAAGACCTAATATTGTTTTTGTAGTAACCCGCTTAACAAGCTACATCGCCTCTTGAGATCAGTAAGTACAACGGGGTTAAAAGGTTCAAACGGAAACCGGAACAAAATTCTGTAGAGGGTTTGGAAGTCTGTAAGGAACAGTGCCCTTTTTTCTTGCTCAACACAGCATAGCTTTCCATCGCAGTCTTTTCATGATAATAGAAGAAGACGAGTTGGATGTCAGTCAGGTTTCTGTATCTTACTTGAGGTCCATTTTGGCGTCCATTACAGTCTTCTGTGATGTATATGTTACGAACACATCCGTAGAATCTCCACCAAGAGACAGGTGTAAACATTTGTCACCAGTGATGGGAAGAAACTACTCCTGTAACCATCGCTAGACAGCATTAATGTCACCTTGAAGAATGCTGTGATCACGAGGTCTCAAATTTCAGGGTTACCCACAAATAGCAGAGTTATCAGAAGTTACGTCTGGGAGGTCGTCTATATTGATCAGGAATATTGATGACACAAACACCGAGTCTTTGAGTGCACTTAATGGGATGGGTTGACAAGAAGAGATGGCATGGTCTGCTTTAGCTCTGAAAGTCCAACTACTTAAAGAAGAGGATAACCAGCAATGAATATCGACCGAACACCGTACCTTTCTGGTTCATATAAGAGACGTTGGGTGAAGCGGTTTAGCGAAATCGAAGAAGACAACGTCTGAAATAGGGCCGTGGACCCTATTGTCGATTAGACTGTCCATTAGAAGTATGTTTGTCATGTACTATCTACTTTGTAGGAATTCATGATGGGTTATTAATTAAGCCTATTGGCGTTTTATTATCTTGTGTAGGTTGACGCGTCCTGAATACCACTGGATACCACGAACAAACCTTATCCTCTATCGCTCCGCTTTAGCAGGTGCCCTACACAGTGGGTCGAGAGACGGACAAATCGTTCAGTACAATTTCGCTATGAAAAGGGTAGTTCCCGCTGCAAATACCTAATTGACCTTGCCATTCTGTCATTCTCTAGATGAACAATATTGATAGTAGACGTTACTGCATTATGTTTTGAGGAGGACGTAATCCAAAGTAGCCAACATACCCCTTCCAGTGAATCAGATATCAGCCCATTAATGGACAGGCAATCATTATGGGGCATTGCGGGAAATTCCATATAATCATTGAGTCCCACAACTACGAGTTTCCACATGTCTGTCCGTTCGTGTGTCGAACCCCGACTTTAATTCGCCCTTCATCCCCCAGTTGACCTCAGACAGGCAGCATGCCAACCCCGACGAAAGTTAGTTGAGTCAACTGGACCAGTGACTGGATGAGTGAGTGGTGTTCAGCAGAAGTCATGTAATCGAACTTGTCCAAGAGTAACCAATGTTACCAATGATAAATTAGTTCGTTTGCACTAGTTGGGGAAAAGTTAGCCAGTGCAGGTGTGGAATGAAGCGAGTCGTGAGTGAAGACCTGTCAGATCCGATGTCTGTTGCCCTCACCAGACTTGTCTAAAAGTATACTGAGCATATCAGTACATTACTTTCTTTTACCAAGCGCAAAAGACAGTCGATTGCGTTTGAGCACATGTACCCGATAATTCCACCATACGTATTGTACAGCAGACGAAATAGGTATTTAGAAGAGACTCGACTGCGAAAAATCTGGACTTCGGCTGCATTCGAACCAGCCACAGAAACATGTCCAAACACGGCAAGCAAACACGGGTAGCCGTTATCTCGAAATTTATTCTCTATGAAATCGAGTTCAACGTCTAGCGTATCCGCCGAACAATTTTTGCATGCTGTATCAAACAGGCGACGCATTAGATTTCTCTTTGTTTAAAGGGGTACAAAACTGTAAACGTTTGTGTACTGACCAGTCCAGGTATTCTCCCGATGAATCCTGTGTTGAATACAGCCGTTTATCAGAAGATGTAGTTGAACATCTAAGAAAGATATTTGGTTTTCGGTTTCCTTCTCAAGTGTACAGTTAACTGACTGATGGACGCAACTGAACTTGTCAAGTACTGTGAACACATCAGTATTCAAGCTAGCAATGATAAATCTTTCATCTACATGATCCTGACTGAACTCACCGATAGCAGATTGAAGCATGGCACATTCAAGCTTTCCCATGATTATATCCGTCAGAAGAGGTCCCAGCGGCGATTACATTGCTACACCACCTGTCTGTTGATACAGCACACTGCTGGGCAGCAGTTGAACATCGAATGTGCATCGGCGTAAAGGCCCTTTCAATTTCAGTATTGGCAGCCCGACATCGATTCTGGTCTCACACACATTGTCACAGATACAACTGACAGTCTTTAGAAACGACAGTTTTATGAGTAAAAGCACTAAGTCCAATGAGCATGATTTCTGGAAATTCATATTAACGTTTTATATGCACCACGGGGTTCTACTATACCTGGTTTCTATGGGCTATAGAACGTACAAAAACCTGATGCACCGCTTCGTCCAATACTTCAAATGATGAATTTGCCTTAACACACAACGGCGAAGTGGCTAGTGAAATTGCTTGAACCCGTCCGAAAAAGCAATTGCCACACTCAGTCTACGTAATACATTTGAATTCGTCGAATGCATACATTCCCATAATCATCCACATTGAACTCTTGGACCAGCAAGCCACTCGCTGTCACGTGAGTCAGACTGTTAGGCCCTTTGTTTCCCGCTGTGATACAACAAAAATGCCATTTTATCGGTGTTCGCAGTTGAGACGTTTGAGTCAGAGGCTTGGGGTTGGGTTCGTCAAGGTCTTTCTCTTCCCTGGCTTAAGTGACCGGAATGCACCAGAAGCTAGCTTTTCTCAGACCGACCAGGCCACCAGTTTTCATTTTTTCTTCCTCTGCTCACAAGCTTTCTTTTTCAAACCAAGACAGCTGGTAAGCGTTGCCATTTTCAATATCCATACTCCCCTCGATATAGGTCAGCAAGCTCTTCTATCGAGCACCATCTCCAGTACCGGAACGGATGTGAATTTGTCTCCGAAAGACACCTTTGATCTAATCGTTTTCCTTCACTCAGATTCACCCTTGGATAATGCAAATGACCAACGGTTTTTCTTCAAAGTCTTAGGTGACGACGAAATGAACGTTAACAGTCAAGGAGGAGTGGGGATTTCAAAGGGCCAGGACATCCTGTGACAACCACAGTTGGAGAAAACTGGAAAAGCATATGATGAGTACTGTACAACCCATGACCGGACAACGATAGCTGTGAGGGCTGATAAACGTCAATACCAGCTAGATCTGGCTAGCACGTTTGGTTTTAGTCCAACGCTGTTGTGTAACATCATAAGAAGCCGTTCTGCAATCCCATTTAACCCACGTATGTTAGATGATCATCTCAAATAGAGAAGCCGTTCAAAGTCTTGATAACCAGCACCTGAATGTACTCGTTTTCATCCCCACAACGTCAGTACATACATCTAATACAAACACTGCCGGTCTCAAAAAAAAAACAACTACTTGCTTGCCTAACAGCTAGCTCTGAAGATATCGAAGCTTCACGTAAATTGGTTTCCAGGCACTGATCTCATTTCTTTTCCAGTAGTGAGGAAGTGTGACGAAGAGTTGTCCAGGAATATTTTAATCAACCTCTGCGAGAAGGTAAGCTTTCCAAGGTCTAGGTAATGTCATAGCGTCAGCCATTTTTAAACCGTTGAACGCAACCATATTGCAAATTATGAACCGATTGTACTGTTATCAGTTGTTCCATTGATTACTGACGAAGAGTTAGGTAAGCATTTCATTCGATTGGGGCGGTTGATTGAGAATCAACACGGATTTTGAGAAAGATCTGTGTGTGCTACCAACTTATTTGCTGCTTGGGAGGATTGCACAAAAGTGATTAATGGAGGCAAACCGGTTGACGTGGTGTTTTTCTAAGACTTCTCTAAGGCCATCAACCGAGTAGGTCATTTGACACTCTGCATTAAGCCTCGTAGTTATGGTATGTGAAATCCTCTATTCCCGTAGCCCATTGATTGTCAACAAGACCGTTCTTTTAGTGTCCCTGTTCGAGACTTTTCAGATTGGTATTGAGCGTCCAGCGATGTGTAATGAGATTCTACACCAGGATCTCTGTTCTGTATTCTGTTTGTACTTGAAATCCCACAACTTATCACTTTCTCGTTTTTATTATAGGCCGATGACGCTAAAAAGAGATGTACAGTGAAGGGTGTTACTGAAAGTGTAAAGATACATGATGAATTACACACAGTACACCGCTGGGCCACAAAAAACTTCGTGTCGTGTAACCCGACCAGATGTAAAGTGATGCATTCCCGTAACTTAGGCTGCATACATGAATTTCCGGGAAATGGAATACTAAATACCACCACATGCGAGCGCGAGTTGGATAACATTGTTTAAATTAACCTCGGTTTGGTTCCCAATAGTGCGTCACTGGTCAAGTGAGCCAACTCGGTAGAAGAGTCATCCATCAGATTTTTTAGACGGTTTCAATCAAACTGTTTCTCCCTTGTGTGCACTTTGTTAGCTCGCCTCCATCTTGAGGCTCACCGGTACACAAAAACGATTAATGATAAATATGAAATCGGTCGTTTGTTTCCAACGGATGTCGATCGGTAAACACACTAAATATGGTAACATAAAGCGTAACATTAACACGTAATGTCTATCAATTAGGAAGGTGATCTGGTATCAAGGTGTGATGAGCACTTATACTGAGAACACGTACCAGCCACTTGCATGTATCGATACCGTACCGGAACTTAGCCGCGCATACCCTGAGAACGAATGGTTGGCAGGAAATGAAGAAATGCATTCTATTTTTGTCGATGTTTGACAATAGTGGAGGTTGAAACAATGGTTTCTTTCAGTCAAGTTGTTGGAACATCAACGAATCGTACTGTGCAATGTAATCGTGGGTTATCGATCGGAGTTAACAGACAGTAACTGTGTCTCCTCTCAAGGCGATCGGGTAACCTGATCATTGCTCACAAACAAAAGTGGTTGAGTGTTCACATATGATAATTCGGTCGTGCCTAATGTGAGGTCAATGGCGTAGTGGTAAACACGGTTGCTTCATGAACACTGTGGCCGGTGTTTTATTCCCGGCATTGGCAAGGATATGCACTATTGACGAACTCTAATGAGAGCGAACCTCTAGTCTAGTGTTTCTTTTCGAAATGGACCGACTGGAAAGTCTATGGAAATGCAACAACTGGAATCAATTGTGTATGATGTTCAACTTGAAAGTGATCAATTTGCTTCGGTTCACGGAGCGCACACCAAAAATGAAAACATTGATGTAACATGGCGCACGATAACAACGGTTTAACAAACCAGTGATTTGAGCCAGTATCATTTTCGCATACACGTAGGCGTTTCTCGATCAAGAATAGTCTTATCAATCACCAAGACTTCACACATTCCAACTAAGCAATAATAGTTCAGTGTCAGGACTGTTGTCTAACCTTTAAGAATCGGCGAAGGTCACGCTCTATCATGGATAGGGTAAATATCTACACTTGAAGGCAGCAACAATACACTTTTTACCGGTTGATGTAAACAAGTTGCCGTATCACATCTGTGGCCTACTAATAAGCATTCTGAACACACGTCTGAAGACGGCTGAACGGAATATATGGATTGACTGTAAGATCAAAACGCTGGCAAACTGATGTCATTAATCAGTCAATACGCCCAAACCATTGGCTGTAGAAACGTGATTAACACAATTGTACAGAGTATCAACAGACTGAGAATACGCTGCATGATAGAAAAAAGGAGTGGACCAAAGCCACATCCTGTCTTTACCCGGATAACAGCGGAATCAATTGGTTTTGGATCATTAGTCAAAAATATCGACGAAAAGTAAAATGAGACTAAAACCCAGTAATACCGAAGTGGCCTCGACGAAACAAACATTCATCAAAAATGTCAAATCAATTTATTACATGCACACAAGACGGGGAAAACGCAATCAAAGTTAAGTACACACTAGTTGATGAGTGAGCAGGATGGCTTCAAAGGCATATCTCGCCCTGATCTCACATGCATACGCACAACTGTGCACAAACCAAAAGATAAGAGTTAGCCAACAGAGGCCAGCCAGCTTGAAACCCACACGAAAGAAAGCACGACCCTCAGAAACGGCTCATTGAATTTTAATGTATATGTGCTTGCTTTCTATCGTTGATCGTCCAGGTGATTTGTGCTGAATAATGTTGTCTTCGGTTAATCTACTTTCATACAAATCCGCCTTATTTGTTATCCCCTTCGACTGAAGGAACCCTGTGGTCCGAGCATCCTGTAAAGCTGGTGGACAGTGACAGAACAATGTGACTTCATCATTAACAGGACAGTGTGCCTGGCATTGGATGACTTCAGTCAATCTGTACAGACTTGTCGGCTGGTCAAAGTACTCATCTCAAAATATCTCACCAATCTAGACGGACTGTAGTAATCGTAAATTTCCTTGAAGTTAGCCGCCGAAGATCAAACGATCGGTTATGTCATTTGGAAGGGCCAGCTCACCATTTTTATTTGACTGGATAACCGTTCATGCATGGGCCGGATAACCGCCAAACTGTATTTTGCGACCACACATCTCACCAGTAAGTCGTCCGCTCCTGTATCTCTACGCGTCCTCTTAGTAAGGTTTCCGATGACCGCATTCGGAATTAACAGGTCGGTCTTCGGTCAACTAGAACATCATGGTAAACCCACCACCAAACTTCCAGTGCATTCGTCCGTGCATATATCTTGACTACCTTACTGAATCTGTCATGTACGTAATAAGGTCAATTACGTCCCTAAAATGTCGTGTCCAATATGTAACGTGTCACGACAATGATGTCCCTTTGATATACATTTCGAAAGCTAATTTGAACTACAAAAACAATTATGTTCAATCAATGCCTTGCAGACCGCTGACTGGGACCGTCTCGCACACTGTCTGACAATCAGCACCTAACCAACCAACCTTGTCATCAACATGCATTACCTAATTCATTGTTTGGCGTGACTCTTGGCCGTGAACACTGCAACAAAACTACTTTTTTTGTCACGCACTTCTAAACGACTTATCAGGAGAAATGGCTATTCACTGCTGCACAGCTTGCTGAACGACATATCCTATTTCACTGCCGCCATATGAACTAAAAACAATACACGATCCTAGGGCGATCTTCGTCTCTAAAACTTGAACAGCCACGTGCTAGCTCGAAATAGTGATGATTTTTGACACACAGTTCCCTTCAGGAGTTTGAACAAACAGTCAGAACACGAAAACTGGTAGATGATTTTGTTCGCAACTCCGGTAGAGGATTGTTAGGGCGCCCACCCTATTACCGTCCCAAGGCGTCTCCGCCGTGAGAAAGAAAAAAACGATTGACTTTGTGCTAGTTAGCGGACAGGCTCAGAGAGACCAATTGGTGACCTCGGATAGTTTTTACCTGTCTGACTTTTTATTCCGCTGTGCGCATTAGCGACCATAACTTTTTTTTCCGGTAAATGTCCTCTTTTTATGATTCGGAATGCTCTTGTGGCCACTGCGTACCCTATAAGTACTTTGTCCTTGTCGCCATTGTCGCACACGTTTTGAGGCGGAACAAAACTTTTTTGTACGCGTCTTTTGGCTTGTCTTGGGAGCGAATACGGGGACAGTCGCAGTACTTTTCGGAACCGAGATTCCCGTGTCAATTATTAACGGGATTGTACGGTCCATCTACGTTACGTTCATGAATGTACATGCACACACACACACACACACACACACACACACGCAACCGCCCAGTCACGTGAACCGTCCCGTTTCACACCTGCCGGTTGCAAAGGTCACGGGTGCCCAGACATGCTTTGTACTTTTCTCAAAGGCTTGTTATCGGCTAATCGATACGTTCACTGTAAACTCTGTTCACTGTTATGTGTAATTCACATTCATACTGGCTCAGTCAGGATACACGTGCCGTTTAGGAGGGTTTACAACAAGGATTTAGCTGTTGGGATTTTCGACGAACTTGGCATTTAAGTTGCCAACGTTTCATCACTGAACGAGGTGAAATCATCGGTACATAGTTGTTTCAGTACACAGGTTTGAGCGTGGGGTCTGGTGGAGTGTGATAAATACCTCCACCTTTATAGCAGAGTGAGTTGACCTTCTGATCTGAATTTTATTTTGACATTTCAGCTGAGTCACCATTGGTTACTTTCTGGTGCACTTCAAATTTGACCTGAGACCTGATTGGTTGTTTCCTACACCTCTTGCGCCTCACATCTGGAGTCTGGTCGGCTGCCTCCTGTTGGAAGTTAACCCCGAATCTGATTGGTTGGTCCTCGTCTTCCGACTAGCTGGGCCACTTCGTTTCTGGAATTCGATCAGATTGATTATTCACTGTCCCGTTTTGATCATTGGTTCAGTACGTTCACGCTGCTCCGTCCGGGTTCGCCGGCATTTGAACCTGACTGTATTTACATCTTCTTAGATAATGTGTTCGCATTGCCTCGCAGATATTGTCTAGTTCGTTGTGTTTGTTTATTCATCCGGTTGATGAATGCCAACTCTCGAGAAATCTTCTTGGATGTCTGATATGTGTCTGAGTAAGGATTTCTGCCCTACTCAGATTAAACATGTATCCAGTTTGATCTTCAGGGATGCAGACCAAATAATCTCGGCCAACTCGTGTTTATAGTTTCTGTCCGAGGAGGCTGACGCAATGTTGTCCACAGTCATCGTAGTGGATTTTGTACATAACGTTTCTTCTATCAGCGAGTTTGAGTTCCTCTGGGTTTGAAAATACTCTTCGTAATGTTGCCGTTGGTTTGTGCTAATGTGATGATGTGTGGTCCCATAAGTCTTGTGTTCATTTCTGAAACAGTTTTGAAGTATGGCAATACAATTCGTTAGGTTGATGGTTCCGTAGAGCTTGGATTTCTTTATTTCTGTAACAAACTCCGTCTAGTGAAATTCTGAGTATTCGTTACGAAGAAATACTCGGCACAAGTACTTTCCTTTTATTTGGAACTCTGCGACACTGCAGTGTGTTTCGGCTTTTTTCAAACAGATTTCGAATGCATATCCTTTTATATCAGACTGGGTGGTTGCTGTGAATTCTGAGGAGTTGGTCTGTGTGTGTTTCTTCTCGGTAAACCGAGGTCTCTAATGTTTCATCAGACTTGCGGCTGATCTAAGAACAGCAGCTGATTGTCGATTTCCATTTCCATTGTAGATTTAATGTTGTCGAAAATGTTGAGCAGTCTGTGTCTTATGTTGATAAGCGTCTAAGGATTGTGAATGTACCGTCAACATATGGTGTCCACAGTTTTGGCTTGATCTTTGGCACCGCCATACTCTCTAACCTCTGCATGACTGCCTCGACGAAGAATCCGGATATGGACGCGCCCATTGAACTTCCCTTGCACATAGATTTGGCCACTGAATTTGGAGTATGTCGAGAAACATAGCTCCATGAAATTGCATATGCCTTCCAGTTCCATAGACTCATCCGGTCGGGGTTTTTCATGTAGCGATTTGTGCAATGTTTTTAGCCAGAATGAGTTCGATAGAGGTGAACAGGGCTGTGATATCATACGAAATCATTGTCTCATCTTCCTCTCCCTTGATGTTACTCAACAGCACTGAGTAGGCGGTAGGTAGTTGTATACAGCTTCATTCAGCAAACAAATTACACGTCAAAGACCACTCTCACAACAACCCATACGTCCGTCATACTCCCATAAGCTCTACCGTCACAACTGGTGATTCGTAACTGTCGAAGTCATCTGTTGGCTATCTGGATTTTGATAAGCCAAGCATTTTGTTACAAAATTCTTTTTATTCACATATGCGCAGTACACTGCCATTTATACATTCTTAATGGCGCTATTTACCTTCTGATTATAAATAACTTTTGTCCCACTATCGTCTATTTAATTTCCCATAG
>LUCH01002040.1:42454-81569 GCA_013368495.1 Paragonimus heterotremus
ACACATGAAAGAAACCGGCCGTAGGGTGGTAGTTTGAAAACGAGTGTGAGAAGACCTTTAGGATTAGTAAAACTCTGGCGGCTGCAGTCTCCACTGGCACAAAAATGGATCGTTTTCATTCTGTCGATAGGGTGTTACACAATTGTTGAAAACCATAGAAATCACTACAAACAAAACTATCCTGAAAACCAGAGGATCATGATAGCGCAGCAGTGAAGTACGATTCATTCAGCAGAAGCTCTCTATTCCACCAGAGGATAAGAAATTGAACGGAGGCACAAAAACCAAGAGGAAGAACCAATGCTGTATGACAGAAATGCATGTCAAGAGCCCCAGTAATTCGATATTCCTTTATATGCCTTAAAGGAAGTGGATGGATAACAATAAGGGCGGAATCGACTGCTACTCAGCCTAACAAGCAAGAAATCACAAACGGCATCAATATAGCAGGACCAAAATCAGACGGACGTGTGCATAGCTCACCCATGAAGGTTTGCTGTATAGTGAACGACAATTACAAACAGGAAGCGTAGGCGCACGGTCGATGAATTGTGAGTGCGAACGAGACAACACACATTTTGATTTATCGGTTAGCGTTTCACCACAATTTGATTTTGATTGTGAGGTAGGAAGGAAATTCGCGTTCAACCCGGGCGCCGTTCAAGGATGAACGTGCTACATAAGGGTTAATAAACAGACAGTCAAACAAATACGTAGGACCTAAGCCATGGCTGAGATTCGTATTCAATCCATCACATCCCCCGTTCTCCGGTTTCATAAGAAACAGACTGTCGGTTCAAATCATGTTTACATGCAGCAGTTAGTTTACCTCTCCCTGTGAATGTTTCGGAAAAATACTGTATCGATTTCCTTGCTAGCTAGAACAGGACGAAACATGGACGGACAACAGCGTTATCTTCGATCACATGGTCGAATGTGAGCACCGAGTAGACAGCATATCAGACAACACATCAAAGAAAGGGCGAATGAAAACATTGAACTGTGAGGCTATTGAAACCAGGCTACTTTACACAACATTATGTGACCAAACGTGCAGGGTTCAGGCGCTGAGCCTACTTTGGCTTCAAATCGATAAAAGTGATGGCTTACCTGGGTAGCCCAGCCAATGAATGAGCCAGAAGTAATGGACTAAATAAGCCAAGACAGTTTGGTTCATCAATAAGGTGGTTCTTCACTGATAAATGCGACCAAAATCTACACCTAGCTTCGACGAACCTATATATAATTGTATCAGCCTGAAGACGAACAGCGGAAAGCATTAAGTCGCCGTATATCCTTACTTACGCAATTCTCAGTGAACTTCACCAAAGCGACAGCCGAGTGGATGGCAGGTTCCGTCCGCGAACCAAACCGGCAATGACGCTTCATGTGTGCTCCAGACCCACACTTGCTGCCGATAGACTAGTTGGAGCATACCTGACACTAATTAGTGAAACCGAACTTAAAAATCGTCAGAAGTTTAGCATTGGACTTCGCCATTACCATGACATCCAGATGGACGGGCGCAAAAACATCTACAATGCAATAATGATCGAGTATGTGACAAGCTTTGTTTAGCTAATGAACAGTGCTGTTAGTCAGAGACTTCCCATTTGTCTTTTACCATTCAACTTTGACAAGGACAACCTGTTCTAGGTAGCACTAGGTCTACCGGTCAGCAGCAATTAATCAGTTTCCTGAAGAATGGACTCAGAAACACAAATTAGTAAAGGCACAGATGAGTTCGACGTCTGTTGGGTGATTTTAAGAAACAGAACACGCACGAAGGACAGGGTTTATTGACCACCAGACCTCGTTTATGCAGAAGAAACATCCGCTGATGGCAATAATGATCATGATGTGGTCGCCAGGAATCGGACTGTTCGAAAGGCCTTCATAAATCAATAATACCACTGGAGTACACGAGGTAGTCAATTATGAGCCTGGTTTAGGGGAAAGCTGTGAGCTTAACTAGTCAAAGTAAACCTCTCGGTCACACTTTTCAAAGGCAAAGACAATGGATTATTGCACAACTGAAGTAAGAACAGGTCAAAACTACAGAGCTTCCATTTCGATGGATAACGAAACATACGGAACGGGATAGTTGGGCCTAGCAAACAAAGCGAAAGTTGGACGACAGAATACAATAACAACTGCAATAGAGTGCCTCAAATATATACGACGGGCCAATCAACTCAATTCTTAACACACAGAACGACTATTGAACCACAGAGTAACAAATCCATGACAGATAAACTTTAGTACGCACGAAACAATCGATTTCCCGGCCAAACAATCGCGTCAAGAAATAACTGTTGATTGATGTGGTGCAATCGTCACTTGTGAGTCACGTGCGGTGCGGACTGAGTACAATAAGAAAATGTGCAGTTTACATAGTTTAATATTTTCAAACACTGCATTGTATATTGAACCGTATTCATATTTAGAGTGTTTGGTGGTAACGTCGACCAATATACACAAACAGCAGTTAAGAGGTCAGGCCCCGACAACCACAAACGATGTGGTTATTTGGGGTTGAACAGGGTGATATGATTTAACGTACGTCCGATCGATGAACCTACAATTTGGTGCACAAACGAAGAAGATAATCGTCAACAGCAACACACTAGCGATTCGTACTAATGCATAATTGCCAAACAGCCTTAAGAAAAGGCTCACAGTTTAGAGGTAACAGAAAGTGAACAGATGGGATTCGTTGAGCAGCACCAATCGACAACAGTGTCAACGCCCTGCAAACAAGAGCAACATTTACGCTACTAAGTCGGGTTGGACGCTATATCTTTTAAAGCCTTCAGTCAGGGACCAGGTGGACCACGAGAATTCTAATATAAAAAGTGAACACAATTTACAGTTTCAAAAGTACTAGCACCGGTCTTCAGTTCCATTTGTCAAGTCATCAAGTGACCACTCTTCATGCTAGGCCAGTGAACTGATGGCTCGGCAAACAGCACAAAGTATGATAGACGGTTTACTGACATTCTTAATACATGGTCTAACCAGCCAAATCAATGATTCAGATTATAATGATTAAATAAAAGTGCCTAATTTCGGGCAGTTGAATGTGTTCGATAGTTACTGGCTATAACAAAAGATCTATAGACGAGAGATTAACGACTAGAAATTTTCAAGTAAACGAAACCAGAAGATGGTGAATGAACAGCACGAAACGGCAAGATCGTTTACTGACACAGTTGGACAAGTCAATTTCGAAACCATCAGAAAGATGATTCGAATATGAGCGTGCTGAGATGATATATGAGGTGGGACATTTCGAGCTCAACAAGCTTTACAGTTGTTCCGGAGGAGAAATGAAGCGACTATCCAAACACCCAACGCGATATCGCAAACCACTCATTGGAAACGAGGCGCGTTCTTGTAAGATTAACGCATACGCCACCACTCATTCGAATAAGTCATTCCACTAGTTACCCAAACGAAACATTTTGCAACACACAACAGGTAATTACAGAAAACGTTGAAGGGAGACATTCGAGTGAAGCTTGAGACTAGGAACGGTTTGCTCTGCGATGTGCCACTGACATACTTTAGGCTGCAGTAGCCAAAGTGACAACTGGACATGATAATGTGATTACTGGTGATTATCCTATGAACAATCGATCTCGGTAACTTAGCATTCATCAAGTGACAAGAATTATCAAAAAATTGCCATAAGGATGTTTGCAGGCGGATGAGTGGGAGAAGAACAGTACAAGCCACACCGAACTGCCAACCATTAGTATTATCCCCACTGTCTTTAAGGTCTATCCTATCTAGTTTTCTTTCCATCAATTTCTACGAAGCGTTTATTCAAAGCACAGCCAGTCCGTGACGAAGATGTCAGCAGACTACCCGTGTTTGGCCAACGTTATCTCTGCCGATTGGCCCAAATTGGGTAAGATGAGCACGCAAGCAATGCGGCTATTTATCAGCACTCTGGGTGCGTGACGAATTCGTCAAATAATAGAATATATGGTTAGTAATGGTCGGGCAACAGACTCCGTGAGCCAACTGAATGCTATCGACGTCAACGACAAGTCACCGAGACTATCAACGATTGGTGCAAACTGCGAAATGATCAGGTAATAACGTGGTTACAAACAAGAATCAGTACTACATTGAGTGTTGCCAGTCTGGTTGGGGATTTTGCAGTCTTTTAAACTGTTAGTTTGGAACACCATCTAGCACAACAGTGTGACGCAATCAATGGCGAGTCTGCATTAACATTGTTGTTAGCCCATCCACACAATCTTATTTCACCAGTTTCCACCCTTTTTTTGACAGAAATTTCTTAAGGAATGCTGTTCGCCAACGTTGGAGTGAATGACTATTCGAGTCACGATACCATCCGGGAAGATTCACAGCCGCTCACGAAATCGTATCTTAAAAAATACACGATCATCTGCATAACATTCATGACCGTATGAAAATGAAGCTTCCATTAATCCCATATCTGTCGCAAAAGCACCGACCTGATTTAACTGACATATTAAAACAAGGATTCACGTGAAATGCTCGGGGTAAATAAATCACTACATACTGCGGCACAGTAGGCTGTTCGTACATGATAGACGGCGTCTGCTATCGAGTCAGATAAAGGACAAAGTAGAAAATCCGACGGTGCTCATTCGCTTCCTGGTCCTATTTCTCGGGCTAACACCAATTGTGGAGTGTGCGGAGTGGAGGCAGAAGCGGTGTAACGCAAGTCAATTATGGCAGCATGTGTGTGTGTCGACGTCCATTGACTTCAATCTCTGTGATAAGCTGAACCGGATTTCATGAGTTCCACTATGTACACTATGGTGCACATTATGTACAGCACTCATCAAAAATGTTATCACATTGTAAAACTAAACGATCATCCGTACGTACATTTTGGAGCGGTCATCACTAAACGGTAAGAAATAGATTCACATACAGTTCTGCCAAATAAATGAAACTGAATATCCAAGCGGATAGTCGTGTAGATCCGAACTAACTAGGTAACGAGCAAAAACAATGGGGAGACGGAAATCTACGGATCCAGTTTTTAAACAAGTCGCTCGTTCCAGTGGGCTGATAGGATATTCACAGACATACGCAGCTCAACTGGGAAAATTTGACCACAAAAAATTACATCTAATAAACAACATAGTATATTGAACAGAGAAAACAAAAATGAGGCTGACTGACAACTCCTGATTATCTCGATCGCCTCTCTCAAGTTTGAACAGTGTGACAGCATTCAGCTTCTATATGTGAAGTAGTGTATCAGATGCTAGGTAAAAGCAGAAAGCTATATTGTCCGCTGAGCTCACATATTGAGCAGCCAAATACCGAACGTTCCTCGACACTTCTAGTTCTGATTTGGGCTCAGTTATACGTTAGAAGATAGAGCATATAATGCAAAGACAGTGACACTGAAGAATCAATATCGAACCCTATGAATGACTGTTATGCTTCAGACTAAGGTTACATTACAAAATCTTAAAAAATGAAGAACGAAAATACACTATCGGCCCTGACACTCCTCCTGCACTGCCTTGAAAACTAATCAATCCGTTTGGGAGATGTTCGAAGGGTGTCCGACTTCGACTATTGATGCCTCAGAAGTGCTAACAACGTATGATAAGCAAATCAAATTAGGAATGTCAAGGATGATCGACATGTCTTCGGAAACAGCACACCTGGCCAGCTGCTCAGACTAACACTGTCGCACTACAATCCCTATGGATTCAAAGGTGTTTTCCAGGCGATGCCTTATTTGTGCGCGTCGCATTCGGCTAAAGCCACGTGCCTGGTATGCAGTCGAAGTTGATGGAGCTTTCAAGGATTTCCTGTTAGGAGCAAAGGGATATAACTGGTTGGCGAGGATGCCAGAACCGTAGTTCGTGACAACTGTGTTGTAAATCTCACAGTCATTAAAATTAAATTCAGTCTGCCAAACAATTAATTTGTTTGGGTTCGATTTTCCAGCTTTCCTCATGTCTATTTCCTACCATTTGTCGTGGTGCTGATATTAATTGTTCCGCATTCAAAAAAACGGCTATTTACGGAACCCACTAGATTTGAGTAAAATATTTTCAGGTAAAATAAGCTAAATAGACAAAATTTCATTTTGATGAGCTAAATTGGTAGAAACTGACGTTAATAACCCAATGTCACTCTGGTCACTATTTTGAAATCATCAGCGTAGTTTAACACATATGCAGCGACCTGTTTTGTTTTAATGTAGCCAAAACTTTCCATGAACATTCAAACGCTTCGATCATACGGCTTCTCTAACAATGAAGCAAGTTTCTACTAGAAAAGTAGGATTACAGAAAGCTGTTATGGGGTGGCCGCCATTCAGTGTTGTTGAGTTACAAACGTGAATCAAAACATGATCCTGAACTACTGACAAGCAGTACGTTCATCGTAACCTGTACGTATATGCAACCTGTGAACAACGCCTCACAAAAATCTAAGAATGGAACGAGAAACTGAATGCATTATTATGCACAATTAAACGCTTAAACAGAAACATAAGCGTGCACGTACCGACACCCCAAAAACAAATACCCTCTCGAGAATTTGATTTAGAATGGCACAAATAATTCAGTCCATCCAATGTTAACTGTCGTCCACTTCGTCGTCCTCTGTTGGACTACGATGTAGAGATTCAGTAACAGTATCTGTAGGACGATCAATCATTAGATCGGGCGAATCACCGCACTGTCCCCGCCTCAGCTCCGACGTATCTTCACTTGAGCCGAAGATGGTGTCTTCCGTCTCGAACGAGCACGTCGGGGCGACTGACCCCAAACGCTGATTCAGCATCGAGCGCCTTAAGTCCTCGACAACGGCCGGAGAGGTGCTTAGGCTGTCAGGTCCAGAAATAGAGGGGCTGGTCATTGAAGTGTGGGAAGGTTTGCATGGCATATCATAACCCGATGCAAGTTCTCCAACGCTACCGCTGCAGGGATTGCGGCTTTTCGGACGGGATTTTTTTGAACGTTTTGACCTTTTGGATGTAACTTTCGGCTGATCCACTGATAAACTGGTTGAGTCGACATCTATCAGTTTGACAAATTCGGCTGGATCTAATGAAGGCTGTTTGTTAGGTGCATGGACGAGGACGAGTGTGGGTGCGTCACCACCGTCGTTTGCAGGCTGTGGTTTCCATATCCATTCGGTGAGGGGATTAGGATGTTGTTGAGGTGATACCTCCTGACTGGGGAAATCTGCTTCAGATAGTGCGGAGGACGGCATAACAACGGGAGACGTAGTGGTAGCGGCCGAGATGGTCGTCATCGAAGGGTACAGCTCGGATGGAGAGGTGGTCACTGGGGGAGTTACTCGCACACCGAACTGGAAGACACCAGAATTGTGCCCCCCGGAACCAACTGGTGTGACCGACGCGCCCAATTCAGGGTAGTTGCGGTCTGCATGCCAAAAAGTATCTTCATCCTGGTAAGATTTATAAAAGTAAACGAAAAGGGGAAAGCACTAGGGAACCAAATTCACAGGTTAGATAGTGGAGAGCAGAGTAGCAAGAGGGCATCAAGGGAAGCTAATCAGTTAAATGTCACATGATACGGCAAAAACAAAACAACTGATAGAAGCGACTGCTCAGCGGCACATTACCTGTATGGCTTCGGCAATGCATGAAGCGACATCATCACCACCTCGTCCGATCAGACTAGAGAGTGAACCACCCAAACTAGAGTCCTGGTAACTTCCTAAAATACGATGAGAAGAAATAGTGAAATGAAATAGCATATCGAGCGTGAGAATATTGACGTGTGAATGAGTACAACAGAAAGAGGAGATAAAAGTTTGCTTACAACCAACGTTTGATACTGAACGATTTGGTTAGCAGACATACTGTCGTCGTTTAGGGTTGAAAAACTGCCTACCTCATACATTTTTTAAAGGTGTTGTGCTCTTATAAATAGGCAATCGCTGAATAAACAGGACATGCATGCGAATGATAGTGGAATCGGCACAGAGTGCAAAGATTGACAAACGCCAATCTGAATCGTGAAACGCGTGCATAAACTGTTTTGCAACTATTTAAGTAAACCAAGTAAAGCTAACCTAAACAAATGGTTTATTCATTCGTAAATTAAAGTCAGAATGGAAGCAAACATTCATTTTAAATAAAGACTTGGCAACTGACCGCCTTCGATGAAAACTGATACGTCTGCCACGTCAGTACATGTCCCTGGAGGGCAGGCAATGCTAACAGGTCTTGTCAGCTCTCCAGATCGGTTTCTCCAACGTAGCACAGAACCGGCTCCACTAACTCCCAACAGTCGACCAGCAAGGGAACGCGGCGTGCCAGATTTTTGGTGCATTCGACCAGGTGAAGCCTCTCTGCTGAGTCCCGATTCTGGCAACAGAATGGTGGTACTGCTGTTCGGAGATGTAGTGGATAAGTTGAGTCCGGTTCCCAGACTGTCACAATGTAATTCCACAGCATCTAAATCAAGATGCTTCGGCGATCCATAAAACGATGTTAGAGAGGTGGTTTCATTGCAAGGCGGCAGAAGTTTGTTCAAATCTATGGACTTGATGGTTTCAATTCGCACGAGATGTTCGAACAACGAGCTTGAAGAATTGATTTCACCAACCAGTGGGGAAAGTGCAAATGACGAATCGCCAACATCGGACTGTTTATTTGATGTTCGTGGAGGAAATACATTTGAATTAAAGGGATTAAATGTATGTCGGTCAATGGCTTAAGTAAAAAGACAAAGGATGAACTGCAAATGGAAACTGTAGAGTAAGTGTGTAAGCTATTTTCAACATTTGTCCGAATCTTTTATCTACTCCTGAATAGTACGTTCTGCCACCCAAAGCCCCACTTGATAGCAGACCTAATCCACTAGATCATAGATGTAAACATGTTAATCAGTTCCACCGCTAGCGAATAACAGTTTGCTCGAGGGTGACCTGTAGCATGTGTGTCTCGTTGGTTATCGCTAAATTTTCAGTTATTCAGTCAGTGTTATCTCTTACACGCGGAAAGAATTGCCACTGTTGTGAATTGTGGAGGAATCACATAACCGTAAACGCTTCTAATTAATCGCTTGTTATCGTACAGAACTACAACTGAACACGTTAATCAACGGTTTATCATCTAGTATTATGTACGGACCAACCGTCTACGTTGAGCCCAGACCGTGAACTCAGGATTAATTGAACCGGTCTTGCATTCTTGAGAGCTATAGCTCGTATGTTGGGTGCACAAAATTTATACGCCATACGATTCCACAAGCATAGCATCACGCCCACAACGGGTGATTGTAACGTCGTGAATAACGTCAGCACAGACCACCATCAACCAGGAACGGTAACAAGTGATCACCTGGTCATTATCGTATACGGCACGTGATTATTTCACCCGCACGCTGTTAGATATACCACCATCAAAATCATAGACGACGATACATTCGTAGTTCAATGCGACGTTTACCTGACACGACTATGGAAGTGACAAGCCAAAAATTATGAGGCAAAAGAAATAAGGGATAAAACGTAGATGCTACTCAAACATCCAACATTACGATATCTAAACTTAACAAGTAAATACTACCTAAACAGTAATAGAGCTGTAACGCAAAATAGCTACGCTAGTGGATATCGCTGAAAGCCGTTTGAGATAACCGTATCATAGCAGTCCGTTTCTTGGTGATGACGAACACAGAGTACATGAAGGGATGGTTGAGTGACAGGATTTCAGTGTGAAACGTCCAAGCTCCCAGCATGACCTCCAAGTTCAGCGTGTACAGAACAGATATGTGGGGATGTATGGTGCATATCGCCGGTTGGAGTCTAACCGAGGTACGAAACTTTTACGAGTGGGTCGTTTCATAACTGACAAATCTGTCATACAACTCGCTACTAAAGTAAGAAAGAGATAAGTGTAGGAAAAAAAGTATCAGTGAGATAGTATTCATCAACCCGTGTCACCAACTGCACTCATCCCACAGACAACTCGGTCAAGTAAAGGCAACACTCATTTCTCAGTGCCCAATTAGCCAAAGTCCCACCTAAAATCTCCGACTGTTGGGTCAGTGAGTCCTGAGGGTTACAGCCCAAGAGACGAACTCCACAGAGAATGGTCAACCCACTTGCAGCAGATTTTAATTTTTATGATAAGTTACCACCCGATTACTATCGAAATGCCCTTGTTACCGTGTGGTAATTCTCTTCTAATTACCATACTTAGAGTTTGCTCCGATTTGGTAAACATGTACGAACTTGAATTTGAGAGTGAACTATCGCCAAGGTCGAACCGTGTTCGACTGCATTTTTGTCTGTTCATTGTTGGTGTTACAGTTTAGTTGTTGGACGCTGGCTGTTTGTAGAACAATCGTAAACAACTGAGGCTTGTAGGTAGTTCGGTTTATTGCACCATAATAAAGTCATACTGACTTAGTCACTACTTCAAAATGAAAAATTGCTGAGTGGAACGCACTTCTCTATTCACTATTGATCTTGATCAGCAATAAAGTAGCAAAGCTGTAGTGTGATAAGGTTCAGACCTTTCATACAAGTGAGTCTCAGCTATAATACATAATAATTAACCGGTTGACTTTTAAATCTCCAGGGTATGCAATAGCCACTGGTTACGAAACGCTACATATGACTAGTAGTGTCCATGAGTGTCATTGCAAGTGGCGTGCATTCGCGAGCCCATTCTATACACACTCTGCATCAAATGTAAATCTGAAGATATAAGACCTGAGAGAGTATACACACGAATGTACACTATGTACAGACATAAGCCTATTCACACAACGTTTCAAGGTTATACAGATATTCCCTTATTATCATTTGGATGGTTATCGGAATGCAAGGCTAATTTGAGAAGCAGATGCATCAGATACACGCATATCGATAGATGAGGGTTATACTGAACTATACCGTACCTCAGTAGGTGGACTTAAATACTTCAAAGAAATAATTACATCTGCAACTTTTTCACCTGACGCAACAAGAACACGTCTTTGGCATACGCCACTTGGTTCAACAAGTCCCAGATTGTGATAACAGTTTCCTGTTAGCCAATCAATCATCACAAAATGCTTTACCCCAAGTCACTGTCCGTTTACAGACTTGCAGTAAGCTACAAACGAATTAGCTTGCTGAAAAAGAACAGTCATTTTTGGAGAAAAGTCGTATCGACCGAGGTGACAAACGAGAATATTGACGTAACATGTCGAAAATGTCAGTGTTAAGCGCCATCTATCGATCAGTTCGCTTATTGGTGAAGTAGACGTGTGACTAAGGGTGGAGAGACGCAGATAAGTAGCGGACAAGTAGCCATGGTGAACCGAGATCGCCGTTAAGTCTGGAGACCACAAGTTACATACATTGTGGCTAGTCGGGCACTATTTCAGTTGTTTGTTTGTAGTGAGTAGGCATCTCGAGATAGGGCATTTACAGTGGATGACAGTTTGACAAAGAAAATCCTAACTTTTATCCTCTCCATCAGGCAAGTATTTTCACTTCAACAGTCAAGGGCCAGTAGAAATAAACTATTGCTTATGCTCCCTCCAAATGTCTTCCAGAGAGAAAGAGCAGCTTGTCTTCATCACTAAAAACTACCGATAACACAAGAGATCTATTTCTACTGAAAGAGCTCTCCTTGACTCAAAAGTAACACCAATGGCTTACTTAAACTTACGTCTTCAAGTCACTACAACACTTGAGATGCATATCACGCCCTGATCAGCGTAACTTACACCACAGAAGCTATAATGGACAGTTGTACTGATTATGCACTAGGCAGATCTGTCCAACAGGAAGCATGAATTACAGAAACTGTCTTCTTGGAACTAGCAACGTACGACATCCGCCTGAAAGCAATTAAACTGCATCTTATATTTACAGACAACAAACAATCCGCCTATCAGGCGAATGGCCCACGGAAGTCCTCCAATTATTCTTTCTGACAGACAAGTGGCAGCACCAGTTGCATGAACTAAGATGTGTCGTTGTTGTAAACCCTCGAAACGATACGCTGGTTCGTTCTCAATATAATGTAACGCTTGACAGAAATAGAACTCTCCTTCTTGTAATAACTAACACGGAAATCTCGGTCCCGAAGAAAATACCACAACTGTCCTGTGATTTGCTTCCAAGACAAGCCAAAAGACGTGTACAAAAAAACAGCTTTGTTCCGCCCCAGAAAATGTGCGACAAAGGGGGAAAATACAAAGTATTAATATGGTGCACAGTGGTCGAAAACATTCCCGAATCATAAAAAGGACAGTTGTCAGACAAAATAGTTAAGGTCAGTAGTGAGCATAGCATAATAAAAATTCGGAAGGAGAAAAAACTAACCGCGGCCACTTCTCGACCGCTCTGAACAGTTCCGCTAACTAGGATTGAGACAATCGTCTTTATTTTCTCGAGGACGGAGACGGTTTTGGACGCCCTAACAGTCACATAAATGGAAACAGAAGAAAGTAGAATGTTTACCAGACTCAGATGCGTGCGACGTTTAACAACATGAAGGAAACGACGTCTAGGGTGACCCACAAGACTACTTCACAATGATTCTGGATACAGAAGAGTAGTTAGAATTCACTCTATCTACCAGTTTCGGTCAAAATTGATGGTAAATTACTCCAACACCACACAGGAGTGTTCCTGATAGCTTTTGCGCCTCGTAGATCAGACCTATACAGGTTTATGTAGTTGAGATTAAAGGCCTGGGACGATGTAGAACGATAAGGAGATCGTACATGCGTGTAGAACATTTAGAACAACCCAACAGCAAGCAGCCAGAGTTATTTTCATTAAGTTGATGACGTGCAGACGAGGTTTTGTTTTCACAAAGACAACCCCCGACTAAGAACCAGTGTTAATAAGTACTACTTATATTTCTCTGTTTTCAAAATATTCTCACAGTGAAGCTTACGGAGCCAGAAAGAGACCAGTCGAAGGCTAGGTCGGTCACAGGGTAGACAAATATGGGAAGCCATGGATTAATCGTAATTCCTTCCAGTTTAACCGTGGTCTTTCGATTTTTTTTATTGATTGTTCATTAATTAAGAACACTGTTAACCGTTGGTTTTGTTTTGGCTAACCAATCTGCATTACCAGTATCACTCATTTCAGTGTACCGTTATCAGAGACCGGAGATAAGTGTTCGTTTTAACACGCATGCGGTTAAATAAAGACAACCCACTGAGAACACCTGTCCCAAACCAATGGATGAGCGACATTCACAAATTAACCATGCTCTGACTGTTATTGGAACTACTCTAAACAACAGCACTCACAACGACCGAGAATCAGTAACACACCAGAAAAAGCAAGGAAAAAGTTGATCACTCGAACCGTCCTCGTAGTTTTGGAAGTCTCGTTATTTTTCTGTAAGAAAATGCGACACATGTGTACTAATTCGGTAAAACGTTCATTCCGGCGTATTCAGTTACCTTTTACACCGGTGATTCCCGGTTCCTAATTTTTACACCGTTTGGGGAAATGGATTAGAATGTCGTACATGCCTTTCCCTCCACCACATCTATCATCTAAAGTGAGCGATCTTCCAGGTAGGTTTCAACTAATGACATAGGAAAACGCGAAAATCCAAAGAATACGAGAACGGCGACACGATAATCCTCTTCTGTCTCACCAAAAAGATATTGAGAAGGAACGGTATGCGAACGAATGCACTCCCATGATGTGGCATCCACACCTAGTTTATTTACGTTTCGAGTCCTGTGCATCGATCCGTACTTCTCAAACAATTTAACACCCCTAAGTAGATCGTAATTACCAAAGATTGCAGACCAGCTGTGTGCACGAAGAAACTGAATCGAACTGGACACCCTGTTTGGTATTTAACCTCCGATTCACAGCATTTTATAAGTTCAACTGTATGTTACTAGCACTATCTTTGAATGTTTGGAGTGATTAGCGTAAATATGCGCCTGAAACGATCAACTGAAATGCTGATATCTTGCAACATATCTTCTCTGCTTCGATGGATTGAATGATGGGGGTCCAATGTTACACAGTTTTGTTGACTGTCTGATGACGTCACGCACTGTATCAATAAGATCGCCGTCTACTGACGTTAAACGCACTCCGAATTTTATCAGGGAATCATTTTTCATCTAAAAAGCCCTCCATCCAAAAAAGACGATTTCTTCCGATAAGAATGAACATAAATTTCCAGAACGGTCTGGAGATAATCCCCATTATTCTTTGCCTGTTCAATCTTTATTCCATCACACTCACTGGTGGCTTAGTGACTTTAACCGGTCTTCAGTGAATGTCTTGAATGTTCTGATTCAAGAATATTTGCAGGTCATCATGTACCAATTTATGCCCCGGACTTTTATCCCTGTTACACACATTTCTCAGCGAAACAAAGGAACTTTTCGCACTCGTCTTTTCATCTGACTTGAGAGTAATTACCAGGTTCAGTTGCATTATTCTTCGGGATCAGGATTTCCGTTTTGTTTACAGGAAGGCAGAAAATTCGAGTTCTGTCAAGCACCGATAATTCCGTCATCGGCCCACCATATCAACGTGAACGTTTTCAAAAAATTCAAGATGAATGTGATTCTCGAATGGAAATAGTGTTTTCACACGTAGTCTTGAGTATACCTCGTAATCATGCGTGTAAGCTCGTTGCAACAGCCATTGTCTCCGTAAACGTTGTACCCATTTAAAACGTAATTTCGGGCAAACAGGTTGCACCCTAAGGTTCCCCCCCGTTGTATATCTTACAGCAACTCATCGACCAAGTTGAGCACACGCCCATTCTAGTACGGTTGACGTAACATAACGCAACTACTACTTTGAAACTGAAGATCAATGCCACGGATAAACAGCTCAGTAATCACGTACGCGTTGCGCTGGTTCATTGACGTCTAAACTATTCAAAAAAGGCCGGCTTTTCATTCAGTAGGTCTTGCAGGTGTTTCTTCTCCTGACGCGTCCGAGTAACGAGTAAAACCAACAGGTCGAGCCTGTCCGCTTAGACCTATAACATTAAGCACACAAACTACAGTGAGTGCAGCTTCAATCAATTTTGAACAAAATGACGTCCTAATTTTGTTCATCATGCAACAAAGAACACGGTGTAGAAAAGACTTACTAGCATAGAATAGGTTTGAAAAGTGAATTGTGGACCCATCCAGATGCGCCGCAGCGGACCCAAATGCGTGGTAATTTCAACTTGGCTGTACCAGTAAGATGCTGCATCTTCAGGAGTCCACTTTTCAGGAGCTGACTTTCGATTTTCAGCGTCATCGGCTGGTTTGGATAGAGCAATAGACGACTGATTTGGCTTACTGACAGCCCCACTCAAATCAATGTCCTCGTGTGTAGAAGAATCCGGTTCACCAGAGGACCGAAACACTAAGGCGAACAAAGATTTAAAAAACAGGAACATCGTAATTTGCTGATGGCCAAAGAATCACAGACACATCACCGATCGACGCTTGGCACACTAACTTGCTGACAGAGTTCACTTACTGTCTCGGTACGACTGGCAATCAATACAATACGGGTTCGCTTTCGAATTTAAAGAAAACTGACATCCCATCAGATGATTTACTTTACTCGGTACCAGGATACAATATGCGATGGTGGAAACATGGGGAAAATATTGGGGTTAGTGAAAAGGCATACAGCGCCCAAACTGGGCCAAAACACCAATTAGATAACTTGAGAGAAAACTGGTTGATAAGTAAGGAAATGTAAATATCCTATAAGTAAAACAAGTACTTTGCACAACAAACCCTTTACTAGTCATTTTGTAATTCTAAAAGCTGTTGAAAAGATTTACCCCTAAAGAATATCATATGATGCAGCTCAACGGTGAAACACAATTTGATTATGGAAACTTATTGTTCAGCCCTCGACGAATTTGATACACATTACTTATCCCCATGTGAATGCCGAGAACAAAAGTGCTCGCGAGTATACTTCCGATGACAGTAATGAATGGAAAGAGCTCAAATGCTATGGTCGTGATTTGAAGTTTACAGTGCGAACTAAAAGCTGCAAGCTATTTCCAGTACACAGTGGCCCGCGCCGACAATGTTGTAGTTAAAATCATGTCAACATCCTTGCTAATTCATTGCAAACATCTAGTTTTTTTTCGCGCGTTCAACCAAACATAAAACTCTTCATTTCAAGTGAGAGATTGAACAGAATAACGTTTTTCACTTTATTGACATAAACCTAACTAGATGGTTTGACGGTCAGTTAAACCTGGCTGGGTACTACAGGTCAACGGGGAACAATAGTACACGAATGTTAACAGTTCGTGTCTCTGGAATAAAGAAGGAATCTAGTTCATTGTCCCAGTGAAGGAGCGGGAAAAATCTGCCCATGTGACTTAATGCAGGTTAAAAAGTTCGTCAAACAAGTTCCGAAAAAACGGTCATCCAGACGAACATGACAGATAGAACAGTCACGTGCCAATGACGGTAGTGGAGAATGCCATTTCTTTCTGTTTCCTCCATGAAGGCAAGCCAGTCGCAAAACTGCTTAGTCGTAGCCTATACAAACAACACACTTCGTCGAATATTTCCATCAGCCACGCTTCCCCTATAATTGTACATTCGCCCACATGCCTTTTTATCTAAAAGACAAATTGTCTACACTCAAACCACGTTCGTGAATCTGTCGCTGAACAACAGAATATGATGGGCGTATGACGAGATAAGAGGAAATAACACGAAGTGAAGCAATAAAATCTATAGCAAGCGTGACTATCACCCAACTGACATAAACAAACCAAATAATTAGCCTGATCAAGTCGTTCAAGGTCGCCCACAGAGTTCTGGCCAATCAGCTGAGGTCAATTTAGCTGTTGCGATTCGATTATATGAGTCAAAGCTGTGTGTACAAAAGAAGTCCATTTGCGCCTTTAATCTTCCATGGTCAACGATCAATGTGTTTTGGTCCCCTACTGACCAATTACGAGTGGCATAAGTTGTTTGTGGTCCATCCAACTAAACTTCACAGCTTACATTACCAAGCAACACAGAGAATACTGTATAATGCTTTAGCCCAGTGATGTTTTGACTTAATGATGAGCTCTTGAAAGCATATGCTCGTCACTTTGACTTTCGAAAGGAAGAGGAGATATGAATTGTACCGATATTACAGCAACATGTGCTGGGCCTCAAATGATTGATTGGACGGTCAGAATGTCACTTTAGGAGGGTGTAAATGGCGCAGGTAAAGTGAGGATCATTCGCGTCTGGCGGTATTGATTGGATTCAGTCACATAAAAGACACGGGGTTGCCAGTACTGCAGATGATGCATGTGCTGGATGTGAATGACGAGAGATTTGGCACAGTATCGTTATACGCGGGAAGTCAAGGTAATACAAGCCAGCCGGGGGTGCTCAGAATACACATTAGAATTCTCTGACAGTGCGTGGCACAATATTCGAACCATTTTTTAAAACTTTTGAAGGCAGTGTGCACTTTTTGGGCGAGGAACCGTGCGTGTTTCTTGTGTGCATCAACAGGCACTTCCAGTTGCCTGCGCCTGTGCCTCACCTGCGTAGACACGGCTTGGTTGATCGTATGGATAGACTAGATTCTTAGGGTTTGCCAGTAGCCGTTCTGTTGTTTCATCTAACCGAAATACAACCAGCATAAGACGCTTAGAGAGGACTGAGCGATCGCCCATGGCACTGGTTGGTCTCATGTCTTTTTCTTAATCGACATGCCTCAAGGGTGTTTTTGATGACAACGTTGAAATACTGGTTGGCGATCAGCACTTATCAAAGTTGAGAGGTTTCGGTTGCTTTGGAGGTTTCACTGGTTGAAATCTTATTAGCCCCATTGATAGCAGATCGGATGACCCTTCACTTCATGAGTGGATGGGACGAATTCAAGGTAAGATACACAGCAAAGAGGGATGGCTTGTAGCGTATAGAAACCTCGAACCACTGAAGGCTTTTGACGTTGACAAGACGGCCTAGAACGTCAAGCAAATGCCTATCAGTTTCGGTATTCAGCATGAACAATACAGTATTGCAATACAATATACAATATACAATACAGTATTGCATCAAGTGTTAAGGATCTAGAGAAATTGGTGACCAAAATTCCGCCCCACGATTACGAACGTGTCATCCAAATAGCGTTAACAAATTTGTGGAAGACGGACAAACTCACCCACAACTTACCCTTTCAGTTTCTTAATAAAACAGACGGATAACTGAGAGTGTAGAAGGGGAACCCATAAACAATACCACCAGGTTGTACAACTTTATGATAAGTGTAAGAGAGGTTCGGGATCAGCAATGATTTTGGGAAGCGTATAAAACGATAGGTTTGGCGAGAATACCAACATTGTATAACTTCGTTTATCCATGAAATCGTCAAAGTCGGTTGTTTTTGGGGTTGAGGACAAACCAGGTGGGCTATCTAAGTATTTATTTGATATCATAGAGGAACTTGCGTGTCAGCGTTCTCATCTTGATCGCATTTACGTTACGGCATTATCGAGTCATTTTTCCACGAGATATTGCGGCCAAACCCCACAGCACTATCTCCCGGAAAACGTCTTGACCAAACATGTCATTAACAGTGCCTTTGCCAGATTTTGTATTGTAAATCAGCCGAATTGTTTTTACGCAAAACTAAGAACTAGTTTTGGTTTGGTTAGATATGACAGTCAGTTGTTACCGTTGCGCAGTATTTCCAAATCTGAGCCTTCCTAAACTGTAGTTTCTATGGGCGAAATCATTAAAGAAGGTTTAGGTATGATAGCTAGTTGCACACGTTGCTTCCGATAGATGTGAAGGTAGAGCCCTGTTTAAAGCAAGGTAAGCTAGTCAGTACTGAGCACTGATGAAACTCTCTCAATATAACTGATGAGTAATGAGGGGGTGATTAAAACGAACAGTACATCATTCACGAATGATCGTGGCTTTTGCATTCAGATGCGGGACGTACTAGTCGGCCTGTTTCAAAAAGAAGCACTATACTCGAATTCCGCTACTACTGGAGCTAATCAGTATATCACGACCGGGATTTGAACTCCGGCCACATTTTCCCGGCAACCGTATCGACCACCGCGCCAAGTACCTCATATAAAGTACATGGCAAAGATAAGCACAATTGAAGAGATCTGAAAACGGTAAAACGTGAATCTAACGCTTTAACTGAAACAGGTTGTCACGAACGTATGCTTCGATGCGAAAGCCGTGACCAATTGTGGTTGATTTTCAATTTGAAATAAAACTCCTTAATTAGTTTTTCCAGAAATGGCTGTGTTGTTGAACGAGTATCAGATGAGACACTTGCCAAACTTTCTTTCTTAGTGTTTATATTTGTAACGGTGTGTAACTCGTGATGACCTAAAAGTTTGCTAAGTCCATTTGGATTGTCATAGTGAAATCGGACTGCGTCAACCACTTTAAGCACAAAGCACGTCGATCTAGTCACCATAAACCACATGTGACTCCTGTCCCTTTGTTAATGAGAGTTAGGTTAGCACACCCTGGAAGTGGCTGGAAGGCGAGATAATATAATTAGATCGTGGCATACCGTTGTTCTCAACCTGTTGGTTACAAACAGCAAACTCAACCTACAGGTCCCATTTAGCTCTACGACAATGTTACCAGTAGACGGCAGTTTGCATATCACTATCCAAAGGTCAACAATGATAACAAACGACATTTGCAGTTTGTTAAGTACTACCTTCTGTCTGATTCCATTTTGTGGCGAACAAACCCGACATATAACCTTGATGAGCGAATACATTTTCAATCAAATAGGTAAACGATATTGTCATAGGAACATATAAAGTCAATCCGGATTAGAGTGTAGTTTGCAACCGCCTTGGGCAACAGCTTCCACTGGATTTCATTCCGACATTTATTCGTCAAATTGTGTTATCTGCTACAGAGCCATCATGTCACTGCTTTCATAGCCATTTCAAATAAGTGGAATCTAACCGCACCGTTATGGTGCCTTTTTTACTTTCAGTTAAGAGTGAACTAAATATATACTTTCCCTACTTAGTGAAGTTAGATAGCTGACGTCTCATGTAGAGTCATTAGCTCCTCAATTGTAGGTTGTGAAACTAGTACACGCTGATATCCTTCGGCGTTATCGGTTCTCCAGGCCCTCTGTAAAAGATAGGGAACCATCATTGAGGCACATTATCTACTTATTAGCAGACAGCGGTGTTCCACCCATATTGTTACATAACCACCTTCTACTAAAACAGCTGTGATCGTAATAACTTTACAAACAGGATTTTCTCATATGTCTCCATTCTGTGTGTTTGGAGTAATTCCGTTGTATATCGAAAGCAATCCAATCCAATCAATCTAACCAGTTTACTTAACACAATTTCAGTCGTTATTGTATGACAAAACCAAAACATCTATTAAGGTGAGCTCCTATGCTCGTCTTTTTCGTCGCACAGTGAAACATAATCTCTTTTTTCTAAATTATCGTTTGGCTTTCAGAAGTCGGCCAAAAATTGACGCCAAATTCCCGAAAACTTTCCACTGAACATACTAATTTTGTAAGACAGGAGAGGTGTGAACAAGCTAAGTGAACATCGTACCCAATGTGCGGAACACAAAATCACATAAACGCGCTATGACTAAAAAAGACAACTATTAGCTAACTTTAAACAGACAAAAAATACAATCCGTTGATAGTAGAATGTTGAAGGCGAACCGGTGCATGAATTAACGATAAATTACCTTCAGAAGAGATAACACAGACATCTTTTTTGTTCCGTTGTTCAAAGGAGTTACGCAGAGTCGAGAAAGCAGCAAGTAGGGGATGATGTTTGGGGAACGGTGGAACGTAAACCGCGTCAGTTCGTAAATTCCATTCACCCACCGGAGAGCAATCCAAACGGATCGAACCATCCTGCATGCGACAAAACAAAATACACAATGAAGTTGGACAGAAAACTAAACATGCGGCTCCATATTAATCGCTACAGGTCTGCCTACACGGGCTTCAGTTATTTTTACTTACTGGTGGAAACGTCAGATAATTATTTGCTGAGCCGCTCAGGTTTTGCATAGTAAAGGGTAAACCGGAGGGGAGCGGTTATCATTTAGCTTCCCAAGGAAGCAACAGTGCTGAAGATCATATGCAAGTTAAATGTCAGCAAACTGGTCATATTCATAAGCTCGTGCAAAATGGCGAATGATCTAGTTCGGAGCTATTTAAATAACAGTACGAACAAAAACTATTCATCATTCATTACAACAGCTGAGCAAACCTAACCTGATAGAGCTTTTCACCGTAGTTTGCGGACTCCGCAGGACCCACACATAAATCGTATTCGACCAGATGTAAATCGGCCGTTACAATAAATAGACCGTCCACAGCGCGTGATTTATTGCCTGCAAATGTTAACAAAGCAAGAACGAGAGAAAGGAATGTGAGTTGGGCAATAACAATCAAGATTTAAACTTCGCTGCCACCAGATGGCGTCAAAAAGGCATGTAGCCAACTGTATAAACAGATGGAACGTGAATGAGGTAACATCCTCATCTGATGTATAGCATAACAACAGATAAAAGTGATAACGTAACAAACAAACCGAAAGAATAAACAAATTAACAGTTAGGCACTGTTCACATCTAGGTGAACCATTCGAAGTCACAATCAAGTGTGAGTAATACTCAGATGGTTCGAGTCTCGAAGAGACGAAGTTACTCGAAAATAAAATTTAGGATCCTTCAAAGGTCAGTGCACTCTTCATTTTGTTTTCTTTCACAGGTAATATCTTATCCATCATTATAAAGAGATCTACGTAACAGTGATAATAGTGCCGAACGCCACAGGTATGGTTGCAAGTTTTGGTCGCTCCAGTGAAGGATTGGATGACTTGATAGCAACCAGCTCGTGTAACAGAGCAAGCCGCATAGCAATGTCTTGTAATGTGAAGTATTGAAATTTAGCTAAAAACTAACTAAATTCGATCAACCGAAAGTGGTCGTATTTTGATTCAGCACACATTACGGTACACACATCTAAAAAACAAGACTAGTAAGTGAGGGCAACACGACATCCACAAGATACCCTTTCTATAGATTTTACCATCTTGCATCAGTAATTGTCCTTACTTCGTAGACAATACAGCCAAACAACGCAGCATTCATGCCGCTTAACCTGATTAGCCGTGATCTGCTTAACTGACACCAACTACAGTTTCAGAAATTCACGATGACTCTAGTGCTGATTGGTGTCCAATACTTGGTCCCGAAGACCCGTTCACTATCCCCAATGGCAGCATATGCCTGGAGAGACTCGAACAGGCTGACGTCTACACTAGCGTGGATGTTGAGCTTCAAACCTGTGACATGCCGATAAGTGGCATAAATGACCATTTCTGACGGAATGCACATGTTCCATTCAGTAATGAAGACCACCCAAGCCGTTTTCTAGCATATCACACTACCCCACACTATTGGTATTGAAATTTATTTCCAGGACACTGCTACGGATCATGGTGAAAATTTGCTACTTTCTGAAAGGAAACCAAAGATAGCACTCGAGGAAGAGGCAACCTCGGTTTTACTGAGTTCCCATGGATTATTTCATAGAAAAGAAATAATAATAAAATGAAATATAACTGGTCCCGAAGCCTCTACTTTTCCACCGGTTAGTTCGGTTTATCTCACGGTTTGTCAGCAGTAAAGCGCGATACACTTAACTCGTCTTACTCAGGTGTTCATTATGCTAAAGTCTGATGCTGCGCTAGAGTGTCATAAGGACTGGGCACTGTGCCGACATGTCATTTTGTTCAAGAGGACGACAATGACTGGCTACAGCCCGCCGTGAATCCCTGATTGACCTCGTACCGTTAAGTTCGCTCAGTTCAATTCCTCCACAAGTTGCAAAACTTCAAAGCTCCGGGAACCAAACATTACCGTTATCCAACGATTTTGGCTTCCGATTAAAGAATGAAAGGTGTCAGGCTTTGCAACAGTCAACCAAATACCTCGGCTTCAGTTCTGACGTATACGATGATCACTCAGAAATTGCGAACGGCAGCCTCGTCTAACAAATACTCGTCCTCAAAGATATATCTCCTCCTTCTGTTTACCAGTCACAATAGCGTCCAGCTACTACTTTTGCATGGGGCGCCGGCTCCCTCAAGTCATATTTTGACGAAAGAGTATAGCATCCTCCATCCAATTAGGACTATAGACTTCTGACCTGTAACTGACATACATCGACCACAGCTTCTCCCCTAGTGTCGTAGTGAATGACCTGAATTATGAGGCCGCTGCCGTTATTTCCCATATATTCGACAGATGATCAACGAGGGCCATTATACATGCTGCCCAGACCCCCACTGCCGTGGAAAAAACTGTGGATGAACTGAGAGGAAGGAACTGGAAATAGTGTTGCTCGAGAAGAAGGCTCGTAAGATCACTTTGCGTTGATGGTTCACGGTTATTCTTCGACACATGGAAGGGTGCGCCAGTATAGTACGTCAGCCCCCATACAGCATTGGGCTGCACTCACTTGGGCCACAAGTTCGACATTCGGTGCTGTCAAACAGAGGATTTTGACTAAGTTCATATCCTATCACATCTCAGCAACAACCATCGAGTGACGGAAAAGCACACAGTTGTCGTGTTAATTTCCTGCAAAACTGATGTGCGATGCCAGCCTAGGGACAGCGTCTACGCTAAACTCAATTTACCACCGAATTCTGGGACTGTTAATTCACCATATTACAGAGGTATAGCTTCATCAATGTAGACTCCAACGAGCGTCCTTATCTGTGGTCGATCGATGCTTGACTTCCGTTAACAGCGTCGTTATTCCGGTCCCTCTCCAGTAGAGCAGTCCTCTAAAAATTCATTCCAGTGACTCAGGAGTTTGAAAAACGAACATGACTATCTGCAGTTATGCAGATGTCCTCAGAAAGGATGCCTTGTTAGGTGATACCGTCCAAGGATCAGGCAGACGGGACAGTTCGTAAATACTTTCAACAGGATATCCTGGAAAGCTATCGGGAAAGGAAGGAAGAGTCAAGTTTTTCAAATTTTCGTGTTCGTCTGTTGTATGGCGTCAAATAAGAAAGTAATTAACGGCCTTTCTCTATGAAAAATTAGAATGACCAACCTGTTGAAGACAATAAAAAACGCGCCGATCCCAGCGAGAGCGTCTGGTGGAAATAAATCACTAAGGCATCGGAAGCAACTACACCGACCAGGTTTTGTTTTCGGAGATCCCGTGTGTGCCAGAGACTAAGTGTGTGATCAATTCCGTTGCGAGCCATAGATTGGTTCAGAGCGATGGAGCCGAGTGATAAAAATTGTCACAAAATATCGGTACGACAGAGAAGTCAAACAAAGGCACGATACAACTGTGACATCCGGCAGTTTGCAAGAGAAAATCATTTATCGTTAGGTATTTTGAAACAGAGAACTCTGTGGTGGCCATACCTTCCTGTGACCTTGGTGACCCCGATCAATGTGGTCTAGCGGATAAATGTCTGAACTACAATCTGCCGCTTGTTCACGGGTTAGGTGTTCGGGTATCTGGTTTGTTAAATTCGTTTTGCTCACATCAACGTCAGCGCTGTCAGTAAATAAGGAACTATTATCCGATGCTGATTTGTCAACGACTAATTACTGAGACCGACATTTCATTATCGTTACCGTCGACAGTGGAAACTTGCGTGTACTTATTGTAAACCCATGAAATCAGTTCTAGTTAACGGAGAAAAGAAGTGTGAAGGCTAAAGGATATAGAAATGCGTGTTTAAGCCTAAACAGTGGATATCGAATTGCGTACATATTAAAAAAGCCGAATTCCAAACGAAAGTAAGGCAGTATTTACACAACCAACTTGCGGCTCTCAATGCTTCACAGTATTACTTGTTTCTAGCGTAGATATATCTCAGTTGAGTAATGACAACATCCAAGCAACCGAATTCGATTAGCCATCATCTTTACTAACACCACAGGTTACAGATTACGTGAGCTAGGAGGAAATTGACAGGTCAGACGAGCTAGACTAACCCAATTGCAAGAGGAAACCAACGCGCTTACTGTAAGGATCTCGACCCTGGTCCGTCAATACTGTGGCGGACCGCGGACGATTGGGAAGGAAACACAGAGGTGTCGCAAACTGGGCTGCAATACAAGGACCACCGGAAGGTCCCATAAACGTATCCCAACAGTGTTCGACAACAGGCAACGGGTACCAGCCCGACTGATTCTGCAAGCGAACTGGTTGAACAGACAGGTTCAAGCAAGGATGGTGCATACATGGCCCAGGATGTTGGGTACCGCCAGCGTTCGTCACGCACAACATCGACGCATGGCGTCCAAGCGATGCAGCGTTTGAAGAGCTGGTCGTCACAGCGCCGAAAGCCCCAGTGGCAGCGCCCAATGCAGCCGCAGCTGCACCGGTTGTCGCACTGCCAGGCTGGTGAGGTTTCAGTCGGGCTTCGGGTTTCAGTTGGCACGGTTCCGGGTATGGTGGAAGCCTTGGATTGGAAGTGTTATACAAGGCGTTAAGTGGACACGAACAAGCACCTTCAATTGCGGCGGGTAGAAAAGATGGATCAGACGGGTGAGTCAGAGCAAGGGATGATGGTGAAGAGTGGGCAGCTGAGACGTCTATGGAACCTGAAGTAAAGACAGCGTACCATTTTAGAGAGAAATGTAATGTGGTAGGAAATTGATATAGATCGTCACTTAATCACAGAGAACACAAAGTAGTCAAAAGGTAATATACGATAATTTCAACACTGGAAACAAAACACCGGAATTTGACAGTACATATATTTCGCAAAAGGAGATCATCCACTGATCACCTGCTTGTCACTCTACCAGGGTGTTCATTTGTTTCCATCCAAAACCGTCTCCGTCCTCGAGAAAAAAACGATCGTCTCTGTCCATGTTAGCGGAACTGTCCAGAACGGTCGAGAGGTGACCACGGTTAGTTTTTTACCTGTCCGAATTTTTATTCCGCTATGCTCATTAGTGAGCCCAACTATTTTTTTCTCGGCAAATGTCCTTCCTTTTATGATTCGGAAATGTTTTTTGACCACTGTGCACCATATAATTACTTTGTCCTTGTCGCCTTTGTCGCACACACTTTGGGGCGGAACAAAGCTGTTTTTGTACGCGTCTTTTGGTTTGTCTTGGGAGCAAATCACAGGACAGTTGCGGCATTTTCTTCGGGACCGAGATTTCCGTGTTAATTATCACAAGAAGGAGAGTTCTATTTCTGTCAAGCGTTACACTATATTGAGAACGAACCAACGTATCGTTTCGAGGGTTTACAACACACACAGACTGAAAGAGTTCCCGAAAAGTACGGACGGACAGACAAACACTTTCAACATTAAGCCGTATCCGTGAAAACTATAGCCTAGGACACTGAGAGTCAATTTACTATCTGACAGGAGATCCATATCATGATGCATGGAACCTCTGAGTATTTCATCCAAAATCTTATACCAAACATAGTTGAACGGATACACCAATTAGTTCGAAAAAACCTCGAGATAGCTGGCCATAAATAGGCGCGATGCATTCAAAACAGACACACAGCTATTTCCTTAAACTGTTTTATTTCATTGAAACCGCGGTCGACAGCCGAGAGAGCCTAGATTAGAATCAAACCAAATCAGTCTTTGGGTCCAAAATGCGAACATCGTAAGATGAAAAAAAGACAGATGTAGCAATGTTTGCAACGAAAATAAAGACATGGTCGACCTATGTGTAACTAACTAGCAAATAAGCTTATCCTCCAAGCGGTAGTTTCTCTTGTTTTAGAAGTTGCCGCAAAGATAGTCGTTAGAGTCCTGTGTTTAAAAGGGTTGTGGCTGTGGTAAAATTTTGACACTTTTCGTAAGGATGGTAAAATGACCGCTGATAAAAACCACTCGAGATTCACCTCCTCAGTCTCCTCAGGTGATTGAAACATAGGGGTTCAACGACACCGTAAAAAAGGCTGGTATAAGCATCTGACGATCCCACAATGATCGTTCTGTTCAAAGAGAGAGAGAGGTCAGTCAACGCTTGTTAACAGGCTCTGTCGAAACAACAGAAACTCACTTCTACTTTATATGCAATGGCCTCTTGTAACAGACCTCTTCACAAAGCTGCTCATGTTCATTGCTCACTAAGATCCCAAAATGCTGTGAACCGAGCAGTTTGACTACCACTAGTGTTCCGTATATCTTCATCACTCAATTTCAAATGGGCACTTTATAATTAAGAACAGATGACATGTGAGAGAAGAATATAATGAAGCAAGCGCGAAAACTGCTCGATCTGAATCAGGGTTGTCAGCCCAAATGAGTGGTGTCATCGGAGGTTGACGATGACATTACTCATTTGTGTGCACCGCTGGAATGCAAAAACCGACCATCATGTGACATATTGCTGTCATTTTTGCTGAAATGCAGTGTCCGATAACTGAAATCCTAGTGATGCGCATTACTGCATCAGCCGATCACCAGTGCCAGTGGTCGTTCAGAAACATGATCGTCGACTGTCGAGGTTGGTGAACTTGTTCAAGCCAGCAAAATCGAGGCACAAAGATGAACATACGCACGTAATCAAAAAGTACAGATTTCCAAACATATTAAAGCACACTGTTCGTTCAGCTGAGTACCCACAGTGAATATATCAACAACAAAAAACAGTATCTGAATATTGTTCAGGATCATAGCTGAATAGATAAAAAGCACGCAAAACTCGTCGATGACATAACAGTTAGATGTAAAATTATGCAATTACAACGACCGTTTGCGAACATTCATCAGGTGGATTCTTAGATGTAAAAAAAATAATTAATCTGAACGTCACTTTAAGCGGCGTACATTTAGATTCAACTACAGAAGGACATGCACGTCGAAAGTCAGCTTGCAGTTTTCAAATTATGTGAACCGTCTAATCGGCTAATTTATGGCAGATTATAGATGTAAATCCACTACACGTACCGAAGGTATGATTGTTATTAGATGCAACCTGTTGGTTACCCCGTGGGAAGTCAGAAGACTTCAAACTCACAGGACCTTGAGGGTCAGGCTTATGAGTGCAAACACCTTGGCACTGACGACGGCACCACATCTGATGATGTGGGGTTTGCAAGTTAAATGTCAAACTGGGCGAACCAAAAACTAGGCTACAAACAACATGGATACGCCAACTTGGCTGGAGTACCTGTTTTGGTAGATCTGGATGCTCGTAATTGTATCATATACAAAAACAATAGTTCTAGGAAAAACAGAGACTACTGAGGTTACAATGTGGGTACAGAAGAACAAACGCAATGCGATTACGAGTGTAGTCTGTCAAATTCGTAAAAAATGAGATCCAAACAAAAAACAAGAAGTTCTGTCACCGTGCATTAGTCTTATTCAAAATTTCAGTCAACGCCGGAATACACAAATCAATAAACATAATGCGGTGGTGCGACAGCAAACACAACCGAAACAATGATAAACATTATTACTCGGCACAACGCCCCCATGCGGTGCAAAAGTAGCTCAGAGTATGTCCCCAAGGTAAACGGTAAGAATTTCACATTAGAAAATGGACGCGAAACGCAAAGGAAGCTTACTCCAAACACCAACAACTCAACAGAGGAATTAGGTTGCAAACAGCATGAAAACGAGTATGTACGAGCAAAGCACAGTGAAAGTTCTAAATACCGTGGCTCAAACGATCGTCCGCTCTCCGTTTAACAAACGAAACGATTAAAAGGGAGAGAAGATTAGCAAAACTCTCACAAGAATAGAAAACGAATATTCTCTATTTTCCTCAAAGTGATGACAGCTACAGGAGGCAACATCCGATGCGAAGAGTACCCACTTGCGTATCTAGTCGGGTGACAAGGTGAACAAAGAGCAGTCAAAATTATTTGCCTCAGCAGTTAACAGCCCAGTGTTTTTGTTGACGGAATATCGAATGATATAAACAGGTACCTCCTTGGTCCTGTTTATATTGCGAAAAAAAACTATTATTTGAGACTCATGTTGAAATTTTCTAACATGGAACGAAGTTTCTGAATGATTCTAGAGCAAAACCGACAATTGTGGCTACAACCTAAGGATAAATTCAAAGAGATCTGAACTCTTCAGAAAGCCACAACACAGCCTGTAAAACGAGTAACAGCTATTAAAGCAATGCGAATAGGTCATCAATTTTTAAGACTCGCACGAAAACCGTCATCATCGTATTACATATATTGTTCTAGGAATTACGGCGACTACCAGCTGGAAGACAAGGTAAAAATCGAGTCCGGAAAAGGCACAAAATACAAGAAAAAATCGATTCACATGAACAAAAGATGACAAACCTGTGGAACCACCATAACTGCCCATTGCAGGACCGGTTATAATGCCCAAATGTGGACACCGAGGTGCTAAACCAGCAACGGGGGCACCACGGCATCCCGGTCCAGGACCTGCGAAGGTGGTGTTCGAGCCCACTCCTTCGGTGGACAAAAGGGCCGCGGTAAAATTGGCCGTCAAATCACCTGAGCCACGTTCTAAATGCGGGCGTGTCAAATGATGCTCATCTAAGCCGGAGGATCGGTGGTAGCGTGAAGTTCGATTGACTACATATGGACGAGTATGCGTGCGTACTGTGATCGGGCCACCATAGGCAGTGATTGGAAAGACATGGGTGGTGCCATGATTACTACTCACCGCTATCCAACGCGAGTCATGGGAGAATGCCACATCTACAACCTAGAATGGACAACCGATATTGGTCAAAGGCCGTATAGAATTAGAACGTTTGCGCACTAAATTTCCGGAAGGCACAAGAAACAAAGGGAGGTTGATAAAGTTGGTAACTTTAAGGGAAATTTACATTAACACAAGTCAGAATTACAACTGGAATGTGAAAATTTCAAACAATCGCGATAATACAGTAACAACTCATTGTAAACGAGCTGCTCTACTTCAAAACTGTCCCACGGGCGGAATTTGTTTTCCCAGGTGGACACAGAAAACAAATCGGCTAAACTCTTGTGATGCAGATTGTACTATGATCCTCTCCCTATAAGGTTACCCAGAACAAACAACTACTCCGGAATATGGCCACTTAGTCTATCGAAGTCGGAAATAATAATCATTCAGTGCCGCCGCTTTGAAAGTACATTCCCCACATTTGGTAAGTAACCTTCCTATGTTGCAGGGTGACGTGCGCCAACTCGTAATGCTACCAGAGCTTATGTAGCACTTTATAGGTGACCCGGCCCCCCAAAATGAATTCGCCACGCTTTGACAGTATCTCCGCTCATTGTCTACGACTACTTGCCAAGTGAACTCTGCTAATTCCACAGTTAATCCTCAGGCTGGGTACGCACCCAGTGGTATTGAGGCGGACCACCCGTTTACCCGAGTACACGGTAAACGAATGGTGAACTGGTGGTGCATCTCAGGGGTCCATTCTCACTACGCTAAAGTCCTTACAGAATATTTTTGTGCTGTGATAACTAATAAGCTTAGGATATTATTGAAAGCTGACAACACAAAGATGCAGCAATTAATAAGTAGAAGCGCAGAAGTTACATCAACGTTACATCAACAGTTGCATGCTCTGAGATATATTCTTAAGTTTCGTGAGAATCGCAGTTGTCGATAACACTTGCTCCAACACCGGATGAATCGCCCGAAGTGGAAACAACATTATTTCGATTGGAGTGTGTTCAACAGAAAACACCTTGCCTGAATCTACTGTGTCATCAACAAATGCCCTGATGCATACATTCGTGATGCTAGTCCAAGTTTCCCACCAATTTCGCCATCAGGACAGCTAGCTTTGAAGCGGCGTAACACTTTAAATGCTTGCTGAAATGCGTTCGTTTACGGCCTGATTACTACGCCCGAATCACATTTCGCTTTCCGTATTCCAAGTAGCTTATACTTATTTCTGACTCACGCTCTCACCAGTTGAAACGAAACTCTGCTTATAACAATTTTGTTTTCACTTTCTTCAATTTATGCTTCTTTAATGCCACAGTCAGTCAGTCGTTTTGCGAGCCGATGTTCCTAGGCAGTGGACCGATGAGCGCCGCAAGTGACAGGGTAATTAATATAAATGATGTATATCTTCCTCAAACCCGTCTTTCTTACCGTTTCGTTATTAAAGCTGCAAAACGTACAGCTCCGTTCGTGGGTAGAATAGCAAGACTCGAATGCACCAGGAAGGGAGCTGGAAGTGACAGTTAGAAAGGTGTGTATGAACAGTGCAGGATGTCATCAAAAAGCATGTCGCCGCACTACTACCAAGGATGTATATGCACGTCAGTCGTGCAAAATAGTGTTTGCGTTCGTTGTGCTCTATTTCCGTATACCCTGTAATGGATATCTAGCAATAAACAATTCTCCGGATCAAGAGTCTTTTACGGTCACAACAACTAATGCCGTGAAGAACTCGAGATGAAAGATTCTCTGGCGACAGCCGTTAAAAGATTGAGAGGTTCGCGTGTCCAAGAGGACTTCGAGCAATTGGCTGAAGTAGTCGTAAGCAACATAGACCGTAAGAAGCTGGCAGTTCTGCGGACGTCAGTAAAGGACAGGGCAAAAGCGGTGCTGGATGCAGCGCACACAGGGCTTGTGAAGGTGGAGTGAATCGCTGTGCAGGAGGCGCTGGTGGATGCGTTTGACAGTCCGGCCGACTGCAAAAAGGTGACGCAGCATTTAGACAAGAAGTAGATCCTTCTGTACTCGCCATCGACCTGCAAAGATTGCTGGAAAGGGCACAATCAGAAATGGATCAAGGAATCCGGCAGCAGATTAAGGCACAGCACTTTATCCGAGGTCTCTTGATGGCTGTTCATAATCACGGTCACAACGATGACGTCACTCGGTGAACAGAAATCGATGAGCTCACGAACACAAACACCGGCCGACGTGTAGCTGGATCCCTAACAGTAGCGGAGTGGGAGTTATTTTGGCGACATGTCCTGCATAGTCCACACAGGCTCCCAATCGTGGTTTCCAGCATCTGGTCTTCTTGATGTTGAAAAGTGACTTTCAAGCCATGCTACACCACTCATAAGTAAAGCTGTATGTTATACGTTACGAAGTGAAGAACAGTGGAAAGCACTTGAAGATAAAAACGAATATGCACCAGGATATAGCACGAGCATGTCCACGTTATGCTTAAATTCATGAACAAAAGTTGCGCACAGAGAGCCAGCTTGGCGTCCGGTTGAACCTGTGTGACCTAATGAACCGACAACACTAGGTTTGTTATCCAGCGAGCTCTGGAGATTAGTCGTCATCTGGAGGGGATGTTTGACAAACGTTTTGTTTTCCTCAAGAAACAGGAGTGGGTGTGTGGCCGATACCTCGTGTTTTTAAAAGCTGTTCATTACAGAACTAACAGCACTCGCACTGCATACCCGATATTTGTCACACACATCGGGTTACTCCACAGCCGCTCCTATCGGTCACGCTGGAGTAGGTATAATTCTCAGCACGATGGACGCAACCACACTGACAGACTAAATACTTGCTAGCAGTCGACTGTGACGTCCGCTGGGTGGGTTCTGTTAAAGCCAGCTCTACACGCAAAACCTTCGGAAATCTTTTCATTGTATTTGTTTGGGCCTCAACTGACTGTACTGACGACGATGCCAAGGAAGCCTTTCACACGAATACGGCAATTCTCCTTCGGTCGAAACATGGTTAGTTATTCCGGTCACAGATATGAACGTTCAGGTAGGCCGCGTTGGTGAAGCTGAGAATCGTTTAGGTGGCAGGCATGGGAGAGCATAACACCGTTCGCATAGTGGCGGGCAGCTGTGCACTGAGTATAAGCTACTTTCAGCCAGGTGGCGAGCGGGGATTAACATCACATTCTGTGGATAATTATGGGTGGCTGTCGCAACTGTACGTCGAACACACGCAACCCATAGTCAGCACTACCGTTGAACATCTTATGCGTCATTAGTATAGACGGTACTCATATTCTCCGAATCAGGCCAGATCCCACATAAACCATAAAACTGTTAGCTCTAGGAAGAGGGGCTACATTCAGGCCCGGTGCTAGAACACACGTTTAGATTCGGATCATGTGCTGATAAGTTAAACTTTCGCTCTTAGTTTTACTGTGCAAAGACCCCACCAACCATGACTGCTGCCTGTCGAGAATTTGACAGGGCCGTCGGTAAAACAGAGGTAACAAACCAACTTAGAAAGCAGGTTGAACACTTCTCACTCGGAAGATGATAATGGGTGCTAGGCTCCGATCTCACTGGCAATTTATCGAGCAAGTACTATAGCATGCGGTACGGGTGTACGTGAGTTCAACAAACAATGGATCTCACAGAAATCCCCAGAGCTGTTAGAAGGTAGGTGACACATTCCTTCTGGCTGTTCACATAACAAGTCCAAAAGAGCTATGCGTTGGAAACTGAAACGCAGCCTAAAATGTTATCGTAAGGCTGGGCTAATAGAAGTTAAGAAAATGGGAACCACTTTTTTCACAAGGAACACCGAATAATTCTGCAAGTCTGTCCGTGCTTCTTGCTTCAGGCGACCGACGATCAATGGCGCGATGAAACACTGGTTTATAATAAATTTAAAAGATTAGAGGACCGGTCGAAACAGTCATGAACAAATTAGTTTGTCTCCTGTTCCTTCTTTGTAGCTACCACGAATTTACAGTGTAGAATTCTGCTCGGTAGAGTTTAGACCACAAACTAGAACTGAGGTTACAGTTGCATTTCGGTTCTCAAACGTAAATTGGACTGCCGGACCAAACGATCTCGTGCGGCCACTTTCCAGAGCATGTGCGGAGGCGTTAGTAGAAGCCTTGATAGCCGTTCTGATCTGTGTGAATGACGGGAACCATTCCTCTGTGTTCGGGTCATCCGATGATTGTTTTCATTATCACAAAAGAAGTCGAAGGTTGTAACGAGAACCATACAGGAATGGACTTGAACCCGGTCATCACTAGACTTCCGACATCTGTTGTACTTTGTCGACTCACTACAGCTCAGAAGATACGGACATTAAGGAAGAACAGGCGAAGTTTCGTCCTGGACACGGATGTATGGATCACATATTTACTCTCCGTCAAATTCTAGAGCAGCGTCATGTGTACCGCCGACCAACAATTGCCGTGGTTCTCGACTATAAAGGTGCGTTCGATTCAGTGGATCGATCTACACTTTTAGAGTCGCTTAAACACAGGGGTTTACCAACCAAGTATGTGAACATACTATCGGCGCTTTACTCCCATAATTTAACTCAGATTAGGATTTGCGGTGAACTATCTAACAGTTTCAGCACCAGGAGCGGCTTATATCGATGTTAACTACTTTCACCATCTTTGTTCAATTCTGTCATAGACGAAATAATGGAAGACTGACTGCGGAACTCACAAGACGCTGGCATTGATCCCACATCCGGGGAAAGATTGACTACTATTGATTATGCTGACGGCAAAGAGTTTGACAACAGTGCTAGACGGTATTTCGCGTTCTGCTGGATGTTTCGGAATGCGCTTTGTAGCCTCAAAGTGCAAAGTACTTTTGCAAGATTGCCGCGATTACACAGATTTAAGGTTGCATGACAAAGTTATGGAAGCTTGTTGATCGGTTTGTGTACTTGGAAAGCTGTACCGGCAGTGGCGATGGATGTGTAGGGGATAAAATAGAAATGCGTATCTCCAAGGCTAGTGCAGTATTCGCTAATCTAAGACACCTTTGAAGACAGAGGAGCATCTCTCTAAAGCTTAAAGGTCGCGTATGTAAGGCAACTGTGAGAGTGAGGGTTGAATTACTTTACGGCTGCGAAATTCAGCTATTCAAGCTAGAGGATGTGAACCGCCTTTAGGTAGTTGACCACCGATATGTGCGTTCAGTCGCTCGCATCCGGTGACATTAACGAGTAGACAAGGTAGATGTTCGTAAGCGGGCATTTGGTAATGATCACCAAGCAAGCTCCTTCTCTCAGTCTCTAAATTCAGACAGACTTAGATGATCAAGGCGTGTACTAAGGATGTCAGTTAGTTAGTTGATTGCCAAACCGAACACTCTTTACTGACGCTTCAGCCGATTAGCGTGAGGTGTGGGGTAGACAGATGATGATTTGGCTCAGAGAAACGAAGTCGTTTATTAGGGGACTGGCTACTGTAGTTCGGGTTCGTCTCTCGGACTGAGACTCTCGCGAGTCACAGAGTCGGTGGCTGGAGACGTTAGGTGAGATAGGGGACAATCGGGTTAAGTGACATGAATGTAGTCGCTGTTTGACAGAATTGTCTGTGAAGTGAGTGTACTGAATGATGCGGGTCACTGAAGGCCATAAGGAAATCGTTTTATCGACGACGCCTTACATTCGTTAAAAACTCGGTTATTTGCTTACAAGATGTGAGCAACTTGTTGAGTGTTTGAATGTGGATGTACTTTTTCGGCAAGGAAGTCACTTCTCGTCTACGGTCCGTTTTTCTCCGCACTGCTGTATGACAGTCAAACATCAGCCAGAAACGATGATGTACTGCTGTCTATGATGAGAATGATCACACAAATTGATCAAGAATTGAGGACGATCGACGACGACAATAGCATACAATATCACAGAACGGATGATGAAGACCAAGGGCAAACTTAAGTTGGTGTTAAAAGACAGAAAGGTCCAGAGGCAAAATTCTGGTTAACAGTTTGACGCAGGCTCTAAGTACACGTGAGTAGGCACTAGCGTTGGAACCCATAGCTTAAGAAAACGTCGCCACAGCTGACGGTGACGAGCGTTGGTAACAACAGCAAAAACCAATGTGCTTAATCGATTCGAAACTCTATTGATCAGTCATTCAAGTTGCACGTGATTATCTACAGAATGAAGTAATCATAGTTTGTTATTTTGTTCTGGTAATCTTTAAACTTGGTTATGCGATAGACTGAAGGCAGAAGCAATATCCTACAGAATATCGCATAAAACTGCCGGCTGAACACGTGTAATCCATTGAGTATGACGTCCTGAACGACTGAGATCCAATGACCAGGTTTCGCATGGATTTAATAAGTGGCAAATGGTAACCGATACCATGCAAATCCCAGACGTTAGTTCACATACTGAACGTGCTAAGTGTTATACGTTCATGAGGGCGGGTAGAAGATGAATGTATAAGGCTTAAACAACTTAAACACTGATACCACTGAAATTCAACCTTCGAAACAAGGGAACCGATCACTCTGGCTCACTCATTTATCTTATCTGGTTGGATTCACCTAACCCGTTGTCAAGTATTAAGCTTAACAAGCAATACCAAGTGGTCGATAACAAGTGAATAGCCTTCCTCAGATGTGAACTCGCAATGTCAGGTAGAAAATCAACATAGATATGAATATGACAGAGGTGTTCTGTGTTTGACGAAGGGTGTCTACAAAAAGTAGAAAACGACGCTCGATATAAGTTACTGGTAAATCAGAAAAGTCCCAAAAATGCCATGCAAACAGACAGATAGACAGAATGTAAACCCTCTGCAGATTCTTGGAGGAAAATACACAGTGTACAAGCTGAACCAGTCGTTCAACATTGAGTACGACTTCGTAACAGAAACATCAGTGGAACAGAACCACTAATCGGACAGACATGCTTTCGGAACTGACCGTTTCACAGGCAAGAGAAAAGGAAAAACATGTACTGGCTTAAATCTCGTAGGAACTCAAAGTTAAGCATATGTTCTCAGAATGAATCCGTATACTCTGGCTACTTTTTAATAATTCAATGGGCGACGGCTCGCGATTCGACCTGCCTGATAACACCTCTTCACTGAGATGCCAACCAGAACACATCCAGACCAGCCAGGGAGAGTTATGCAGTTTCATCAGCTGTCTGCGATTAAAAAAACGAAACTGCGACTAATTTATAGTCGACCAAGTAATCGCAGTGGGAATCAAACGAATGCCGGATTTATGTTCGTATGTGCAAATTCTAGCCACCTTGAACATTTAGATATACATCTTTACTACGTCAATCTATATGTAATTTGGTACACCATGTAACAGCATACACGAGTGTGTGCAGTAAAATCACACTGACTTACCTCACAAGGGATAGTACCACGTTCTAATATGTACAAGTGATGGACTGCTGTCTGTCGTTGATCGCACGGATGGTTTGAGATCCGAAACAAGTTGAATCTGTGACCTCTGGTACAAGCAGTGAACAGCAATGACCCGGTGGAATCAAATTTAAGCATAGACACGTTTGCCCAACGATGTGCCTGTGGGATAAAGTATATTCAAAAAAGGCATGGGCATAAGTTTCTCGAAACAAAAATAACTAAATAACAATGCACACGCCAAGATAAAATGGTGCCGTATGAAGTATTAACGGAGTTAGGGATTTAGTACATTCGCATGTCATTAGCTATAACTAAATGGCCACTATGAGGAATTAGTTCTTCGGTCTTGTAGTTCCTGCAATAACGGCGGCCCACCATACTCAGCATGATGGACAGAGTATTCAAACTAACAGTTAACGTTAAATCTGGAAATCGAAAGCTGCTGTGCTTTATTATATTTCCCAGATAGACATATGATTGGCTGCAGGCGGTTCGGATTAGAATATCACAATGACCGGAGCCAAAAGACGCCTGTGCTTGACCATCACCCCCAAGTGGCTCGCACTGCACCACTTTCGGCTCCACTCACACACCACGTATCCGGTGTAAACCCGAAAGAATAAGACCAGTAGGTGTGTGAGTGAGGCTTTTGTGTCCAGCCGGCCAATGTTAGTTCGTGAACTGATTGGCTAGAAAACCTGTATCTCTCGGAAAATAAACAGAGACTGCAATTACAAGATCTAAACTGAGAAGAAAGATTAAATGTGACATGAGAAGAATCTTAGTATGAGAGAGGATGCTAGTACATTCTAAAGAAGATAAGGATGAAAAGCGAAATTCAGATTGGGCTACGAGAAGAACTGTCAAACAACCCATCACACAATGCACCAACAAAGCTGAAGAAAATGATGGGTAGAAGACCGCAGACACCCAAGTTTCTGAAGAAACGAGCGGATTAGTTGCAAAATGACCAGTTTTGGTCGATGCAATCATTAACAGAAATAGAATGGATATACTTATATGACGTACATGAGCCTAACGTACTCATCGTCTCTTCACCGGCGGTGCACTATGAGTACGTTGGTGACCTACTAATCCCAAACGGCCAGCGCATTCGCAACCGCAAACACCGCAACACCACATAGTCATGTCAGCACGATCTATGACACCGATGGTAACTTTGCGGACCACACGCTTTCGTTCTCAGCCACGCAATAACTGCTCACTGAACTCGCGAACGCCCGTCCAATTCGTTTTCTTCCAGGCCGACCGGTTCAACGCTATGCTTTCTCAACATCTACAATCAATGTTACAACGTGGAGGACCTACCTACATAACATCGCGGTATCTCGGCTTTTGATGGCCAGGATTTCGTTTATTTGACTTCCGTTGTCCATACAACAGCTGCTTCGGGATACGGTCATCGCCCATTAGTCGGATATGACATAAATACGTACAAACATACACACTCGGTTATGAGCCGTACCTACGGGCCTAATGGCTCGAGTTGCCGTCGATTCTGACACCAGTCTAAGAAGTGATGATACGTAGAAACAACGGATGAAAACAACGTAAAATCATTAGGAAAGGGTGTCCACAATCTTGCGAATGCAGGCTGACCTTCAGTGCGACACACTGTAATGTACGAATACATTTCCATTCACCGATGTGATTGTTCGCGTAACACCCAGTCAGGCAGGCGGTACCGCCTAACCTTCTTCGGCTGGGGATCAAAGCTTCCACAGCTTGTGACCCCGTCACCACCTGGTCATTTTACGATTTCGTCCAAACGTTACTCGCCGCATTAAACAATGCGTAGTGCCACGAATGCTCCAGCCACACAGGGAGGACATAGCCCGACCAGCGCAAACTGTGCTTGAGTATCGCAGATTTGTGGGTTCCCCAAATTCGCACGCAGTTGTAGCCGTCGTCTCGTCCTCTCACGCGGCTCATCACGTGACAAGCCTAAGACTAAGTGACGCTCAGTCCCAACCTGGACATGCACACCCACACATCCATCGGCCCGAAAACCTTCTTTCACGTCGGGACACACGCACGCACGCGCACGCGGTCACCACCTGCAC